>JAOVVB010240176.1:0-22227 GCA_028570985.1 Heterobranchus longifilis | reverse complement strand
TGAGCTGAGAACTCCGGTGTGCAAAGTTTATAAAGTGCAGAGTTCACAGGTGTGCAAAGTTAACAGATGTGCAATTAACAAGTAGTGATCTTGAGTGGAATGAGAGACCATGTCACTGAGGGACCTGGGTCTTGTTAATGAGTCTGGTTGGTGGTAATATATCCCCTTTAATAGTCTAACAATCAATTAAGCAAAGTTAAAATCATTAGAGTGCTAGCCTTGTGGACTTAGTTTATTGTATCATAAGTTTACACATCATCCAATCCCTTTTACTTACTCCAGGTAATCGAATCTGCTCGCCACCTGCTACCACCCAGTTGTTGCAGAAAGCCTGTGTGACCTCCACATCAGCCCGACTCACGTTCCCTACTCAACATGACTCCTCATCTGCATGCCTGTGTCTTTGAAACCCCCCCCTTTGTGCTTTTTTCTTCCAGCAGCAGGTCTGTTTTGTGGCTATCTTATTTCTTATGCTGCAGCTTGGGGCCTGTGGCCTGTCTGTGACGTTTTCGTTCTGGTTTAGCCATACACTCTGGAGGTTGTGACCCCTGTATGTGTGTGAGTGACAGGAAGGAACGGAGTCTTTTAAGAGGATTTACTGTGAATTAGCACGCCGATTTGATGCTCTTTTTCATCATGCTGTGTTCTGGCGAGAGCAGGCTGCTCTGGCCCCTGTACAGATGGGCAGATTGCATTTCAGCCACTCTTTAAAAAGCCATACGCACAACGGATATATCTCGCCAGTGTCATTGGTCAACTGTCACATCTGTCAGCTCTTTTGAAGTTGAATATTAAGAATATAGTATGCTCAAACACTTAATCTCTCTGCATCATTTTTCACACTAATCCCTTCTGTTTACAAACTAAGCTATGCTAACTTCACAGACGGCAATCACTCAAGGTATGCCAAGAGTGGGTCGCCTGGCCACATTTGATATCCTCAAAGTACAACAGACAGTGAAAAACAGCACCAAAGTAGTCTTTCTTGTTTTTTCACATTTTCTTCGAGTTCAGAATGGATTGAAGGGCACAATGGTTGCTGGTGAAGTGAGCCAGCTCTCTCTAATCAGTTTGGAGGGCAGCTGTGTAGCAAAGACTCGACAGTTATCCAGCTGGCGCAGACTCTGGGAACCAGCGCGAAAGGCTAAGATGCACTTTACACCATTACGAGCCTATGCACGGTCTCTGTCTCTCCCCATTATCTTTCTTGCTCACTCCTCTCCCTCTCGTTCTATTTCACACAAACACAAAAACACAGCGAGATCACACCAAATTGCACAAAGTTTTTGACTTTTACCCCCTGGTTAAACTATAATCTGCGGTTCTGTTCCAGGCCTCCTTCCAGCATTTACAGCGTCATGTGGTTCAGGATTCCCACATGACAGAGAACTGCATGTGGTGTGGGCTGCATGTTCCGTTTCCTGCACATTAACTTTGTATGCCTCCCCCTTTACTGTGACAGACTGAATCAATCTAATGTAAATAAGCATTCCCAACTTTCAACAAGCCTGTGCTCCCCCCCCTCGAAAACCAAAATCCCCCCCCTTAGTTGAAAGTGAGAGAATTCCACCAGGAGATCTAAACTTCCCTCTCTCCCAGATCTCAAGCTTGCCTTCCCACAGACGCCTCAGGCCCAATGACTTTGACTTCCCACATTTAAGAGTAACTAAAAAAAGCATCTTCAAATTGCAACCATAAGTTGTCTCCCTTTTCCTCCTCCCACACACACGCTCTTACAATCCTATTGGGGGGGCCTATAAACACTGGGAAAAGTCAATTCTCCACTGAAAAAATGAGTTGTATTTCCTGTTTCACCTGTCATTCTCTCCATTAACAACACCCTGAGAAAGTCCAGCAATGTTGTTCTGTGGGACGCATACTGAGTCGGAGCTTACAGTGAGAAAACAAGCGGACTGGGGAGGGATGAAGAAAGAGAAAGAAAAGGAGAGCTCGGAGAAGGAGCCTCCTGCCTGACTGCACAAAGAGGTCAAAGGTCTGTTCCCTGAGGATATGCGAGTTTGACTCCTCCACAGAATGAAATAGATCCACTTAGTGAAATCACTTCCTGTCAGTGTTTACAGCGTGGTAACAACTTGGGCAAGTGCGACACAGCAGGAGAGAAGAAAATGTGACTTTTATATGTGGCTTGTGATATAAAGCTCGACTCAGAAAGTTTGGCTGTCACAGTGGAAACATGATTACGCCTGTCCGGCTCAACTTGATCACTATCAGCAGATGATTATTATAATAACGTTTTTTGTTTTTTTTCATTTTCTTTATTTCTCATGCAGATTACCATCTAACTGACATAATTATTACTTGAATATGAAGTAATGATACGGACAGCTTTGCTATTTACCGAATTTTATTTCAAAATACACTACAGCTGTTTCAAATTACTGTACTGTGTATTATTCAAATACACTATAATACATAGCAGGCCTACTGTATATAAAGTGTATCTTACTGTAGTTCAAATTATAATTAGGCTACAGCCTAAAACAGTATTGTGCTGTTTACATTACAGTGCATTTAAAAAAAATTACCAGGCCTGAAAATAAACTGTAAGCTATCAGTGCCGAACTAACAGAGTTTGAAAACAAAACAAAGTATCATGGGAGTAAAGTAAAGTAAAAAATAATAGAATTACAGTAGTTATAATTCTTTTTTTCCATATGTATGAAAAAACCCAAAATAAACACTGTAAGCGGACTACTTGATTACTATGACTGAATTATTTAGACATTATTTGTTGGAATGATTCTGTCCCAACCTTTTTGATCCATATAAGCTGCTCATCACTGCAATCGTGATCACTATAAGCAGTTTTCATTGTACAAATAATACCTTATACAGATACTGTGGAGTAATTTACGTTGTAAATGTATCCACAGTGCAAGCGTTATCTTGCTCAGGGAGGTTTTTTTTAGGCTAGATGCTGCGGCATGGAACTTGATCTCTGTGAGATAGTCTGACAGTTTATCTTTCACACTCATCCCAGCAGAGAGAGAGTGTGATAGGTGTGTTATTGTTGCATTTTCAGCGAAACTATGCCGGCCCATTCATGGGGCCTCTCTGATAAAGTTGACATCAGAAAGACTGCACTACAACCGCAAGTCTTATCTTGCGTACCATGTAGTAGGCCCACATCAGGGTTCATGGAAGCGTGTACAAGCCTTAATGTGAGAAGTGCCAGGGTCAGCAGGAAGCACTATACACATCCTGAGTAGACATTACAGAGGAGAGGAGGAGGAGGAGGAGGAGGAGGAAGACTTCATGGTCAACAGCAAGGGCAACATGCAGCTGGATGGAAGCCCTGGTAGTCTAACAGATTTAGGTAAACAACATGCAGTGGTGGAATGTAACTAACTACATTTACTCAGCATTAATATAATATAACAGTAGTAAGACTGGGGCCATGTTTTAAGTACATTTCGTTAATACTTTCAATGGACGTTTACTTGTATGCAAGAATATTTCACCCACTCTTGAGAATTGGGACAAAACCTTACTTTTGTTTGTTTGTTTTATTTTTACTCTTACTATTTTAAAAGTTCAGAAAATCTTGGTTATTAAACTGTATAATGAGAGTTTTCTTAATGCTAATAAAAATACACATTTTTAAACCATAATTCTTATTTAGTTTTGATTTAGAAGGGCTATGGAGTTGACGTTATGGTTGAGACACACCCGATAGCAATATTATTTAATGACTTTATTTTTTTTCAAATAGAAAGCTTACCACTGCTTGAGCAGCATTCCCACATGTTTTGAAACCAAGGAGGGTAGAAAGAGATGTCACCAGTCATCAGTGCGTCATATTTCCATGCATGTTTAAACTTGTAGCTGTTACAGATAAACCAAGAACAATATGTAGACTAGTTGCCTTTCTGAGTAGTGTTCTGCCCCTTAATTTAATTTAATAATTAGTTTTGTGTTCAAGACTCATTCTGGTTATTCACTTTTGTACTGCTGTTTTCTTTTGTTTTATGTTCTGTACTCCGTGTGGTCCGAGTCAATAAACCTGAATCTGAATCTGAATCTAAAATCTGGTCTGCACTTGCTGAAAGCCTCAATAGATGGCGCACGATCATGGAACCAAAAAGTTCTGTCAGGCCGAGTCCACCCTACGAGCACCTGAGCGGTCACAATTCTCTTTATTTCGAGCGGCGTCTGCTGTCACCCTCCTACATCGCAGCTCCTGTTATTCTACATTGTGCATGTGTCATGTGACACAGCTCGAGAGCGTCCCAGCCTACATTTGAAATCCTTGTTTGAAACCAGGAAGAGAAAAAGGGATCCGGATATAGCTAATCACGTTTATGCCTGATTAAATTATGTTTTTGTAGAAATCTGTTGGAGTTGACAAAAATCTGGGACACAACTTTAAAGGGCCTACTTTCATAAAAAAAATATATTTTAAAACAAAGATGATTATCATTTTCATAATCAGCTTTTTCACCTATGTTATCAGTAGGTATGCCTAGTTTTGGATTGCAAAGGCTTTTAACACATTTTTAAGTAATAATTTTATGTTTTTATGTTAGGACATGATTTGTCCCAATTCTCAAGAATGGGTGATTTTATATTGCAGCATTGCAACTTTTACTTCAGTATACACTGTAAGAAAAATCCATGTGGTTCAACTCAAAACCTTAAGTTCAATGGCTGCCTTAAAAGTACAAGTAAAATCAACTTGGATTTATGAGTTGTATCAACTCATTATTTCGAGTTAACTTTAGCTTAGGATTGCTCACTGTAAGTCAACATAACTTTATATTACTTACTGTTTCAACCTTGCAATGCAAGTTCAAAATATATATAACTTACTATCATGCATTCTGTTCACTTGTCTCGACAAGTGGTTTCAACTTACAAAACACCATTTCTGAAGCAAAAAAATCATTTATTTTCTTGCATGAAAAGTAGCATACACAAATTGTTTTTGTTTGCATGAGTGCATTTAACATTCACATAACATACAGTATGTTAAAGAAAATCTTCCACCTGAGCAGAGAACAGTTGAGACAGCTCACATTATAGTCAGGCCAACAAATGACGTAAGTTAATATCGTTTAATTTTGAAAATGTGAGAGAAAAAACTGTTTTAAATCCAGAGACAATGCTGAAAGTTCCCGAGTGCTTCTAACATTCCCAAACCATACAGTATTTGAAAAGGAAACAAAGGCATGAAACATACATTAGGGTGGGTCATGAGAAGACAATTGACAATGTTGATGTAAAGGAATGAAATATGTCAATGGAAAATCTGTTAAATGGGTATAAAAACAAGCTGAAATGAACAGGCTCCAACATAAGTTACCAACCTTATTAAACCCTCTGAGACTCATAAACTACACATAATAATCAACTCTCGGGTGAGAAAGTGGGCTCTTTGCTGGACATTGTTTACTCGTCCCATTGGAAATATTCTGTCAGAGCTTGTAGCTACAGTACAACTGTCACCAGCCCCAAAAGCAGCCAGTCACACACCACTGCTGCTGAAAGCCCCGCGTCTCATCTGGCTGACTGTTTAAAAAACACACCGCTCTATGAGGGTCTTAGTCAAACAGAAATATTTAATAAGTCTGTCATGGTCCATAACTCACAGTTCAAATGGCCCATAATGACCCCTTTCATTTTTCTACCTTAAGACATAAATGCACTGCTGCACTGACACACACACTGCATTGTGACGACATAACAATCCATACAAGAAAAAGAACTGATGAGGTATAAAACATTCGCCCTCAATTTATTGTCATCTTTTATGTTTTATATGTGTTATTGTTGTGCAGCTCAGCAGAGGAGAGTTCATGCAGGAGCCCCTTGTTGAAACCGCCAATAATCGGCAAACGTCGAGGACAGCAAATAAATATGCCAAGAAGAGTTATATGACCTTGTTTAAAAGAATAATAGCACTCTTAATAGCTGTCACTACAATAGTGGTAGGAAAACAAAGTCATCATCTCCAAAATGTGGGGCCCACAAACTATTTCCATGTCCTTGGAGCCTGTTAGCAGACAAGTCAAAAGCTATTAATTACAAAAATAGAAAAGCTTTTGCTATGTGTTTTACTGTGTACTGTTCTTGCTTCATCCCTTCATGCTGTACTCTACGTGTGTGCAAGTTTTTGCGTCACACCCGCAGGTTATAACTCAGGTTATAACCCCTCTTGGCCTTCTGCTGTGGGGTTGTGAGAGAGAAGTTTCTATCCCCAGGGTCTCTCCCACGCCATCTCCCCCCTTTCCCTCCGCTGTATATGAGAATAATCATAAATCACAGCCACATCCAGCGTCCACCAGCAGCACAGAGCTAGAAACTCCCTCTGTTACAGGGTTAGGCTCTGTGGTGTTGCAGAACAGACGCAGCTTTTGCAATAGGCTACAGATATGAAAGTTGAGTCACAGCAGCAGCGGTGCTTTGGGGTAAGGCTCAAAAGTGCCGAATGCAATGATTGTTCAGGCTACAGTCACACACTACTCAGGCACGCAGACACAGTCACACCCCTCCTCCCTTTCTCCCTGAATTTAAGGCCAAAAACAACTATACACATCTCTCTCTTGGGCTTCATTAGATGGAAAATATAAAAGATAAATAAATGAACTAACCCCAAAATTGTTGTGCTTGCGTGGGAGAGTTCAAAATGCCCCAAAATAGCCTTCCGTAAGGCCAGAGGAATGAGGGTCTGCATCATTTCACCATACAAGGGCCTGTTCTGTCTACCCTGCCGAAACCCTCCACCACACTCACCACAGTGGCCACACCGGCCTGCTGCCACAGGGACCAGACTGCCGTGGCTTCCGCACATATGCTTTGTGCTTTTGTTCTGTAGCATTCTCTCTTGTATGTGCAAACACTTAAATGCACACACAGCCACATTTGTGGGGGAGTTCGACTTTTCTTCTGCCCTTTCAAAGTGCGCATCTGCATTCAGTGCATATGTTACTGGGTTCCACTAGACGATGTGGCTCCTGGTAGACTGGTTGTGATGAAGCATGTTTCTGTTTCCACATGCAAACGGTGTGGAAGAAACATGCAGAGGCACACACACACACACACACACACACACACAGGGAAACAAGGAGAGAGAGACGTACGGTTGGGCAAATAGACAAATAGCAGCAGGTTGCAGATGGTATCAGTTTCTTGAAAGCGGGAGTATTCTTGAAGGAGTAATCTGAGAAGACATTCGACTACGAAGTGAAAGAGCACTTTACATCGATGGCTAGAGGCTCACACAAGCTAGAACTTACAACCCTCTTTTTGTACTTTGAATGTAAATAAGGTGCCAAAGTGCATAAAAAAGCATCAAAATAGAGCTTGTTTATCCAAAAAAAAGTGCCAGGGGAGTATCCCCCGGACTGCCCGACAGAGGTCTGGGCTAAATTGATTCTGTCCCTGGTCGGAGCAGTTTATGTTTGTGATTTATGTTCATGAATCATTCCGACATTCGAGTGACTGCAAGAGGTTTAACAGCTAGGTTTAATGTTGTAGTAAACTCTTTCAAATACAACCAAAGCATTTAGAGCAAGAGCCAAAGGAAAATCCAAAACACCAAATGATAAGAATTGAAAATAAAAATAGCAATTAAAATCCTCTCCGAATGCATTTAATAGCAATGCATCAAAAGACTGTTGAACAGGCAGAACATAAACCCAAATACGATGTCTTTGACTTCTGGCAGTCAGCTCCCTTCTCATGCACAGCTGCTGTATTCTACACCGCCGTGCATCACGTCCCAAAAGGCCTATTCTGAGTCAGGAAAAACCCTGTGTCATACAGGCCTAGTATCAATCATTGTGTCAAGTCAATTTAGTTTACAAGTTAAGTTAATTTGAAAATACAGAATTTCAAAGAAAGATCAGTTATGGGCCTTTCAGTGTTTAATGTCTGTTTATTAACTGGCCCCTTGGCAAAAGCAAGTTGAGTATCCCAGTTTTAGACAATAGAATGACTCACAAACAAGTACACTGATCAAGTCCAGACATACTTGCTTTCGTCACTTCAATCTCGCTGTGATGTTGCTGCACCTACATTAAGTGTCGGTACACACATCTGAGGCTCGGCCAATTTTTTTATTTCTATTTGTGCATAAAGTGTGTGTGTGTGTGTGTGTGTGTGTGTGTGTGTGTGTGTGTGTGTGTGTGTGTGTGTGTGTTTGTGCATGGGGGTGCATGCATGTCTATAAAACATTGTGTGTGTAAGTAATTTGATATTTCTATGATGTCAACGCTGTCGCAAACATCATCAGCACACTGTGATTGCGGTGTTTAATCTGTCATTGGCCAACAGATGGATCCAAGTGACACAAAAGCATAATACAGTTAGAGCCAACTGAAATACTTGTCGGGCTCAAGAGAGTCAGTGGGGATAATCCTGTGTTCCTAGACCCTCTGACCTGCAGACGTTTAGTAGTGTTGGCACGTAGCTGGAGCTGTCAGCCCAGCATCTATGGGAGATCTGTGTTTAATTTGCAAACGCGGACTTTGCCAGAATACAGAGAGAGAATGAAGGAGCGAGAGGGAGCGGGGGGGGGATGAAGCCAGTACTTTTGTCTGTGTGTTTGAGTGTTTCTGTGTTTCGGAACTCTGTCGAGGATGATAAGGCTGAGGCTGGACCTCTTTGAGATATGTGATGTGCCATTTTGAGCCTTCTAGTGGGTCTGTGTGTCTGCAGTGGAAAGAGTTGTGCAAGTGGTTGTATGTTTTAGTATGTGGGTGTGCGCGAGGGTGCGGGAAAGGGGGGAATTACTGTGAAACTGAGTAGTTAATAGTCTGTGTTTGTCTGCAGATTACTCTGGCACGGGCCTGGGCCCACAAGCCTTGGAGAATCCACCGCTCTCTAAGATTACCCAACTGTGAGCACAACCCATCTCAAACCAACGCATTCCCATGAACACGGAAATGTATGCACAACAGTTTGTATGATATCTTACGAAATATGACCGCCGTCATAGCGATGGTTTCATATTATATCATACCGATGTATTTAACAGTGTGAAAAGGCCGTTTTAAACACATGACGGGTGCTGTTTTAAACATGTGATTAACGTTGCGAAACAGGTAGGTTTAGGTAATAAAAATACTTGGTACGATTAGGAAAAAACAACAAGGTTTGTTCAAAAATCCCTACTTCTGTGTTATAAATAAACATGTTACAAAAAGTAGTGACGTAGAACGCGACGTAAGACCTGACATATTTACAAACGGGACATGAACACCAGTCTCCTGGGTGAAAGTCCTTTGTTTGTTGGACCCATCCACTACCCCTCCTGCTTCTTTGTCTTTATACAGACTGTCTAACAGAGCAAAACGACAGCAGCTGACATTTGTTCAAGCAGTAAAATACGACCAATATTGCCAGAAATCCGGAAGTAATGAAATGAAGCGAGAAACATGCTTGGGTCGGGAGGCAGGGGATGATGGATGGGTCAAACAAACACAGGAGACCGGGGTTGGCGTCCTGTTATGAAATAGAAATTAAACAGCAAGTTATTTTTTAAATTAACGTAACAACCAGAAGTACGTCACATTTGACGGATGCACGGAAGTGATTTAACGTATCAAATACAGTGATTTTAACCCAAATCACAACCTTCTTTCTAACCCTACCAAGTTGTTTTGTTGCATAAACCTAAACCTAACGCACCAACGTTTTTACAACGTTAACGGCATGTTTAAAACCGACTTATATGGTCGTATGGTATAATTAGTACGGCCACTGGAGGTCGCCGTCTACAAATAAAACGTCAATATGATATAAACTTGGCCTCCTTGCTCTCAATTACATGTGTTATGTACGAATTACAGTGCATTAATGTTTGTAGCAATTACTACGAACAGTGAGTGAGGCCTGCTCAAACAGCTACCAATCATCACAAAACCAACGCAGTGCACAAGACAGAACAACTCAATGCTCTCTGGTGGTTTCGTTGTAGAAATAGTTGTTTTACTCTCAGTTCTTCAGGTTTGTGTGTCCAGACTTGTGCAAGGAGGTGTGTAGAGTGTAAATTGGGGGATGACGGTGACAGGTAACGGTGATTTCTGTCAGGTTTTTCTGGTTCTGCTCAGTGACTAGGACAGTCAAGCCGAGGCCTGTCCTCTCTTCCCTCCAGCCTGGGAACCAGAGCAGTGATGCCTGCTTACCTAAGTGCCTGGCTGCTCTCGCTGGGAGCTGTTCCCATCCCACTCATCTGTTTATTATTTTCCTGTGAGGGCTTGTGTTGTAAGAAGAGAAAGGAGGGGGGTAGCGAGGTCAAGACGGAGGGAATATTCTCCCATGTTTCATTGACAATACCTCTAGAGACTGGGATGATGGACAAGTCGTAAATATTTCTGAAGGGAACTGGAGAACATTTCAGTCAAGGCCCTATAATGTTCGTGTAATAATAAAGCCCTTGATTTTACTAGGCAAGACGTTTTGTGAGATTCTGGGACCGCTGCACTGGTTGGTTTGCTTTATGTCAGGAACAAAACATAAGAGGCCACTAACCCCAGGCAACAAGACGCAGAAAACAAAGCTATAAAAGAGAAGCGTTAAAAACGGGAGGAAAGCACATACACACTGTGCATAATAGATATGCAAGAATATCCCAGCTTACATCATATCCTCCTTGAACATTAGCACATTTGGCTGCAGGTTTGAACACCTAGTTTCACCTGAATGGGTAGATATTACTCATCTGTTGACAGTGTTGGGAGGGTTACTTTTAAAACATATTGCACTACAGATTACTGGATACATTCGAACATATTCTAAATACTTTGGATTACTTTTGGAATACTTCAAAACTGTCTTGCTAAGCTCATATGTCTGGTTTTAGATTTCCAAAAACACATTCCTGACAGTGTCCTGGCTGTGCGTCTCCTCTCACATTGTTGTGTGGCAGGTGCACTGCAATTGCTGCATTAGAATCTGTTAATGGGAAATGCATGCCTCATATGAATTTTAGAGCAAATAAAACAAAAACAAACTAGAAGGGCACTTGGGGAGCGCAGACCTCCGCCAAGGCCATGCCCCATCTCACAATGTTAACGAAAGTGAAAAATGATTTGTGTATCCGCCCCGTGATTTGGATCCGCTCCAAAATGTAATGAGTGCTTCTTTGGCCCGTGCTACAACCTTCCACTAAGTGGAAAATCATGCCAGTATTTTATTCTGTAATCCTGCTGACAAACAGACAAACAAACCAAACCAAGTAATCTATTTTTAAAGAACTAACTAACTATATTCAGAATACCACAAATTTAAACTGCAACTGTAACAAAACTGTCATATTTTGTATTTTAAAGATTATTTTTTGGCTTTTCTACCTTTATTTGATAGTGCAGCTGAAGATTGACAGGGAAGGGGGGAGAGAGAGGGGATAACATGCAGCAAAGGGCCGCAGATTCAAACCTGTGGTCGCTGCAGTCAGGACCCAACCTTAGTACACGGGTCGCCCGCTCTACCAGGTGAGATACTGGAGCGCCCATATTTTGTATTTTAAATACATAATCCTGTTAGTATTCTGTATTTAATCCCCAGCCCTGTCTGCTGAGGTATCACACTTCTAGTTAAGATGAAGGTGTGAAACCTATCCTACATTGTTAATAACTTTCCCTGTGACAGTCTCAAACACACATGCATTGTCAGAGTTTTGTCAGACCGAGCACAAGAAGAATTGTGCAGCTAGCTGTGTAGTCAGTTGTCTCCACTGCTGCCCTGAGGGGTTTCAGACAGAGTTGCAACATCAGCTGTGGGTTTTCTGTGCTGCAGAGAGTGGGCACTGCGTACATTTGACCTGTGACCTTCCCACAGCCTCTGGAGGAGAAGCCGTTTTACTGAGAAAGGGAAGACCCTCTTGCCGGTCCCACATGGTTCTCTCAAAGTCACATTCCATTGGATGCTTTTTCCCACCATGGACCAAACACATCACTCTGTTCTTTCCTGGAAAAAATCCAAGGAAGTGGGCGATCACATGAGTGTGGTCCTGCCCAGTACTCATGGCAGACCTGACCTTCAGCAAATGTCACAGTTAGGCCATTCTCCACAGGTCAGGGGAAATATGGAGAGGGCCCGGATCTGGGAGAAAGGTCTGCTCTCTCTCTAATATGGCATAGAAACATTTGGTTCTCATTCCATTATTTTTTTTCATTTTCAACTAGGCCTATAAAGTCATGACTATTTTCCAAGTTATGTTTCCATATGATTGAATAGCATAGAATTCCTTCATTGTAATTGTCCTGGCATACAACAAAATTCAGGCGCACTGCTTGAGCAGGGCTCAAATACAAGATATATATATTTTTTTAAATTAACAATAAAAAGAAAAAGAATAAAAACTGTAAATCTCACTTGCTGAAGCACACACACACACACAGGTTCATACACACATACACATGCCCATGTATGCACCGTTAAGGATATTGCACAGAGTAGTATTGAGTAAATAAATAAATAAATATATAAATATGTCAGTATTGCACAGAGGTAGATATTGCACAGTATGATATTGTCTATGAGGGATGTGCTTTAAGATTCTATTCTATTCTATTTTTGTCTCTGAAGGATCTTTGCTTCTTTTTTTTTGCCTAAACCATTATTCCATTACAAAACAAGACTGGCATGGTTGGTATGTTTTTTTATTTTTTTTACAGGCATTTTTGTATAGAGTCATTCCAAAACATACAAAATGATAAACAGTAATTCAAGGATTCTAATAAAAAAGAAAAAAAAATATATATATACTCCTTTTTTTTTTAGTCATAGGAGCCAAATGTGTCCTTAGACTGCGTTATCTATTTTAGGAGCAGTGGGCAGCTACAGTTAAGTGCCCGGGGACCAGTTCCAGTTCTGTGGCCAGTAGTTCAGAGAAATGGCAGCAGTGTTCATATTACCTAATATGCATATTTTTTTTAGGGTGGTTGGAAACTGAAGCACCCAGAGGAAACCGAGGAGAACACAGGGAGAACATGGATACTTCACACGGAAAGGCTCCAATCGGCCCCAGTGTGTTGTTGTTGTTGTTGTTGTTGATATAAAAAATATTTTTGGTTTAGATAATTCTAAAATATACAAACAAACAAATACAAACACCTGTGCAGGCATTCTGCTAAAATAGCAGTAAGCTGTCTTTTTTTGTGGTTGGTTTTTTTTTTTTTTTTAGGTTTGAATATATTTCTGTAAGGTAATAAATTGCTGCCTTAAGCGTTATTTGAACAGAGTAAATCTAACAGCTCTGAAAAGAATAGCATGTGTAAACATGCAGAGTGGGCTGCACTGTGAGTTGGATTGAGTAATGGATTCATGCATTTTGAAAGAAGTGGTCAGAGAATGAAAAATGATCCACCGCATTTACAGCTGTTGTACTGTGTTTGGAAAATGGGAACTCACTATTGAGAAATAACCAACTATGAGACATATTTATATATTACAGCAGGAGGTCACATTTCCAGTAAAAGCTGCATTTTGTTTTACAGTTGTTAACATGCATTTCTAAAGATAAAAAAGGCTCAAAACAGTCAAATACAACCAAAACAATGCACAATAATCTATATCTTGCTGTAAGAACCAGTAGCCTGCATTCAAATATGTATTATTACAACTCAAAATGTAGTTTTTGAGATGTATTATTTGTAATATTTAAGGTTAAAACAACTAAGGTTAATGTTACTAATGATCTGATGTGCATAGACTAATATCGGTAGAGTTAACATTTTCAGATCCACAACAACTTTAACAACCTGTCACACAAGGGGCTTGGTCTAGACCCCATGGCGTCACTTTTTAACGCATGTGCATGTCAAACACGTCACAGCTTTAACCACGTGGTTAGCGTTGTGAATTAAACAAAACCACTTGGTTAACATACAGATTTACCAGCATGGTAAACACAAAAGACAAAAAAATAACAAACAGTGGTGACTCCCTACCTCTGAAGCTTCACTGATAGGCCTGCAGTCAGAAGGTGAGTCCATTACTCGATTATTCATTCAGTCGGTAAGGGTCCACCGATGAAAACAATCAAACGGGTTTTTCATAAAATTAATCCAAGTTCTGAAAATTGCAGTTTGCTAAATTCGTTTGTGAGACACCAGACTTTTTCCGACCGAAAGTATATATTTTCTACTTCCTGCAACAGTGTTGTTGGGTATGCATGTTTTATTAGCTTGCTGCCTACATAATTAAAGTATCCCCACCTGTTTCTGTTTAGTTTTCACCCCGGGAGAGCCCCGTGCGTACAGTCGGCGCTCCTAGTTTGGAAGGCCGATGGGCACTAGCACGTGTGTTTGCTGCCGTGATAGAACGAGCTGTTATTGGCTAACAACATGCCAATCACCATGATTGATCATTTTTCCTTTCCAACGGTATGTATGGTTTGGGTAGTTTGGTTGAATGGGAGCCGTGCTGTATCAACGCGTAATGGGGATAAAAACACTGCAAATGAATGTTTTATGAGAAAAGTTATGATTTTTAAAAAAGATTTGAATGATGGTGAAGTGTTTTATATTGTCATCTATATCGTTTTGGATCACAGAATTGAGTAAAAAAGCAATTGGCACAATTTGGCACCTTGGAGACGTTTTGGAGGATCAGGGACACAAACAAAAAAAACTCCCATAAGGTCAGGCCTAGAGGTCTGACATTTTAAACGTGTAGTTGATAAGATGCAGAATGTATGTGTGGTGAAGTACATAGTGTGGCATAAAGCATGTCCTAGTTCAAATATGAAATATGATCTATCATAGACAAGGACAAAAAAAACTGGTTTAACCACATGTATTACAGTGTATGGTTTTAACTGACTAACTGTGTGCTGTTTGCAGAAAGAAATCTTGAAAAAAGATTGTAATGACTGCTGGAAATAAACACTAACTAAACATGCAAACACAGCAACTGCAAAACTTGTTAAATAAATTCAATACATAACGAGCGGCGAGTTGTGTATACGGTGAAGGAAAAAGACTCTTATGAGATCCAGCGGCAGCACGCAGAACCTGGAGTGACGTATCCAGCTCTGGAGAGCGGCCACATCAATAAAGCCACATCCCTCCATTGCCTGAAGAACAATGGTGGGATGTGGTACAGAGGGTGCATATGGTTGGCAGTCATATACGTTCCAACACTGAAAAGAGCTCTTCTATAGGATTCAGAAGTGCCGGCCCAGCGGTACATACTGTACTTTGAATGAAAGTGCCTTCCAAATGAACACAAGATTGTGTTTAATGCAAAAACAAAACAAAACTGTGCAGCATTTTCCAATTAGTGACATTTAGAATTACAAATGGAATACAAACAAAAAAACATGCTAGTTTTTCATACATTTGTTGTACAGGTGTCAGTGATTTAGTCACAGAATCCAAACTTAATGTGCAAACATTAAACACTTAAAAATATGTTATGCACAGACAGTTTACTGTACTTACTGTAATAATTTTCCCTCTTTTTCTCTGTAATGTATGTTGATCTTATAGCCACATTTGGCTGACAGACACTTGGATCTGGAGGTGAGCATTATAGTACACGTGTCTCTTTTATGTGAGGAAACTGTAATCTTGCACACATTCAGGATGTGACCACCCCGTATTCATCAGGAATCCAGCACAAGTCGTCTCCCTCAGGGATTCTCTTTACGTCGCAACACTTCCCCTCCGGCAACCGAAACCAGGCTGTGCACAGACAAGCAGAGTTAATGTATGCCAGGCCTCTGTGTCTCAGGGAGAGGCACACACCATCTAGATGAGTAGATTAGATAGAAAGAAGATGAAAGAGAGAAAACAAATCAGAGGCCAAGGTAGGAGGAAGAGCGACAGAGAAAGAGAGAGACTAACTGTGTGGTGTGATTTTCTTTCTGCTGCACATACACACACCCTCCATAAATAAGCATTAGGATTAGAGGGGACATAAAAAAAAAAATAGAAGTGAAAATGAATTGAGGAGGGAGAAAATAGGATCTAATTTGTAGAGTTAATAAGAGACGGAGTGAGGGAGAGGGAGAGATGGAGGGTGAGAGGGAGAGCAGCCAAATGACAGAGGCGTGTTTGTGTTCTGATTAGGCTGAGCCAAATGGAGGCGGCTCACCAATGGAGATAACCAACAAAGACATCTCTTCACTGGGGACAAATCTATGAACATCTTTTCACGGTCAATAGACAGAGGCATTCTTTTGTTTTGACGAAGGAAAAAAAAAAACCTGCTTCGGTGGATCCATGAATGCAGCACAAAGTTTACTGTGGTTTTGAATGAAGCAAATGCCTACTGGTTTTTGGGGTATAAATGTGTGCATTTTCAATATTCCTTACTTGAAGCTACATTATCATTATGTTCTTATGAACTGAAATCTTTCACGTCTATTCGCTCTCACCCTGGCTGCCAAGATATGATGCACTCAAGCTGAATAAACAATGATGTGGGCTCTTTGGGCTAAGACAGGCTTCCTGGCATGGGTGTGCCCGCACCCTGTTTGGTTTCTCATCTTTATGGTTGGCGACAGTGAATAGATCAGATCCATGGCAGCGCTGATGAGCTCCAGAGCGGGGCTTTCTCTCTGGCACAGAAATAACTAAGGCTGGGATCGAGCCAGGGTTGCCAGGCAAGAGCAAACTTCATACTGATAGACTCTTTGATGAGGTCACTGTCTATCACACAAAGACTAACTGTCTCTATCTATCTATCTATCTATCTATCTATCTATCTATCTATCTATCTATCTATCTATCTATCTATCCATCTATCTATCTATCTATCTATCTATCTATCTATCTATCTATCTATCTATCTATCTATCTATCTATCTATCTATCTATCCATCTATCCATCTATCTATCTATCCATCTATCTATCTATCCATCTATCTATCTATCTATCTATCTATCTATCTATCTATCTATCTACATGCATGTGTGTATCTAGATTGAATAAAAACATTTTGTGCTTAAAGGATTATGAAAATGTGGTTAGGATTCATGGCGTGTTACAGTGAGGCAGAATAGCATGTGACAAGGTTGATAACTAATTTAATGTGCATGGCAAATAATGTGTTGAACATAACAGGAATAGTCCTGTAATTAAGAACACAATGAAAATTCTGTAAGAAACAACCCAACTGAATTGTTATTTAAACGGCTGTAGAGATTTTTAATCTTTTATTCCAGATATTTTGTGTTTGCCATCACTCTCGTGATAACTCTCAGTTACTTCCCCACACAAAAACACACACAACAAACACACCTCTTAGCCCTGAAGCGAGCGGATCTCTCGAGGATTGTGCTCCCCTCTGGCCAGTTCAGGGGAGGCTCTAAGTGCTCTGTAATAGCCAGCAATCAGCACAGATGGATAGAAACCAACGTCTCGCCCTCAGGAAAGAAATATAAATAAATAAGATGAATAAATAAAAGCCCTGTGTCCTCACAACCACATACTGCATTGGGCATGTGTTTTATAATGAATATAGATTGAGAGGTTGAAATATTTATGGTCCAGGGGTGGTGTGAGTTTGGGAGGGGAGGGGGGCTAATGGTGTGAAATCGCATCCCAAGTGGACGGAAATGAAAAAGGAAAATTCCTCTTGGTCCGGAAGCTTCCAAGCAAGCTTTTGTGAAGCCTCAACTGGGATTCTAGAAAGATGCTTCCAGCTAAATACTAGAGCTGTACCCGACTCAGAATTTTGACTGTTCAATGCAAAGATTCGACTATTCTTTCTGTGCTGTACATAATATAGTAAAAAAGCCAAGTTAGCCATCTGAGCTAATGCGTGCTAACTAAGCTAATGGCGTGCAACGACACTAAGGCTGTACCCGACTCGTGTGAATTGTCAGTCGATTCAGATTTGGATGTTCAATATGACAATTCCACTGGTGTAAGCCTGTTTTATTACAGATTGTGCACGGTGCGCAGCTTGTTAGACAGATTTACCGTATGTAAATAAAGGCAACAGATGCAGACCGCATCTCCTCTCTCAATAAAAATGTCTTACGTTAGTACAAACACATCACACGTTCATTTTTCTCCCATATAGACTATCAAGCAACGCTTTATTAATCTGCCAGATTTTTTAACGGGGTTCAGCAGGACGTTGAGTGGCAGCGAAGTTCACGTAATATAGTAAACAAACCAAGTTAGCCCTCCGAGCTAATGCTTGCTGAGTAAGCTAACGACGAGCAACAGCATTTATTACTGACACAAGGTATCAAAGATAAGCCAGAGACTATATCGTATGAAGTTGCTGTGAGCTGTAAATTCAGCACCAAGGCAGAAGATCGACTCAGCGCAGGTGTATGTAACTTATCCAACTTATCCGCCTCCTCAGCATGTTGCGAGCAGCGACTGTACTCATGTCAGCAGAGAAAAAGGCGTTTTTAAAAGTCTTGCGTGTTCAGCTCTCAGTACTTTTGTAGCATCTAACTGAATTTCTGTTTTGAAGTCTCCTGCGTTGCTGTTTTTTCTTTCAGATATCTGCTCTTTTCTGTTTCATTATCAGCTGTAGTTGTTGTTCTGTTAAGTGTACTGAGGAAGGGCTAGTATTTCCTGAGTTTGTTGCTTCACAATAAAAGCCTTTAAATAACAAAATAACGGGGCACTTTTATTGTGACACATCACAGACAGTACACTAGTGGTTTCTGTGACATGATGAATACTAATGTTTAAAAATACAAACACGGCCAAAATACACACACACACACAAACAGCCCTGAAAAGCCACACCACACAAAGTACTTTTAGGATGACTTGTATTTTCTTTTTCTGGTGTCAAAAAGAAAATCTTAGAATTAGAATTCGTAGGGAGGAAGCTGTAATTTAAAAAGAAACTCTTCGCTGCAGGAGCACTGTAAAACTTGTATTCTTGTCGTAAACAAAAACATCTGCATTTAGAATAAGTTCTTCATAATCTCCATTAGGGCTGCACAATTATGCTGAAATTTTATCAAATCACAATATGGACTCGTGCAATATCCAAAATCGCAGGAGGCGCAAAATTTGTTAAAGGCAAAATATGTGTGAAAATACCATTCTGAATTAAGTACTGTGGTGATGCAGAGATGTCCCGGCCTACAAGTTGTATTCTACAGACTTAAGAAAAAAAAAAAATCTTTGTTTGGTACAGATCCTGCCAAAAATCCCACCTTTCTAATGACACCCGAACGCCCCTCGTATCCACAACACATCCTGGCACTATTTCCAGTGAAACGCGCGATCAAACTTCACATTTTACCGTCAAAGTGACATAAATCTGTGTTCTTGTCAGAATATTTCACCAAAACTTCTGTTATTTTCGCCCAAAACAGCAGATTTAGTTACTTGCGTGAAGAAATATCTCCACATTGCAGACGTGCTTGTTTATCTCCCAGCTGTGCGGCCGTCTGCCACCGGCACGCTGCTGACACACTACGTGTACGCACATAGAAGTGAAATAAATAGATCTGCGCCATTGTCACCGATACCCGATACAGCTATTTCAATCAGTATCGGCCCGATATTCGATATCAATATCGGATCGGTGCATCCCTAATCATTTTTAATAAATTTTTCAATGAAAATGAGAAAAATGATGCAAAATCATTCCCTCCAATATCGCAATTGCAATATCTGTCAAAATAATCGCAATTTCATATTTTCCTCGTGTTGTGCAGCTCTAATCCCTGTGTCATGTCAAAAAACAGCCTCGCCCTGATCAGCATTTACAAAACACTTGGTTTCCCCTGAAGTACTCTATACACCCCATTACCTAATTTGCTTGGATGAAGCCTTCACCTAAGAGCCATAAACAGTTAAAGGCCTCCATTGGTCAGTGGAGAGGTGTCTGGGGACACGGGCTGACTAAGAACAGCCCAGGGGCCAGATGAAGAATAACTGAGTAGACTGCTGCAGAGAGAGAACATATTGTCCCTGACAAGAACAAACATTAGACTGATAAACAAGTGGCTCGGGGTGAGCAAGCGTTTTAGGGAAGCATGAGAGAGAGAGAGAGAGAGAGAGAGAGAGGGGGAGAGAGAGCAAACTGTAAGCGGTAAGAGGGAGTCAGAGGAGATGAGCCGAGATGAGCGCCGACTCCAAAAATAGTCAGACTGAGGCCTCGGGAGAGCTCTGAGATTCACCGATTCTCTTTTACATCGTTACCTGGGATCAGCCTCAAGATGTTTTGTGTCTGTGTGTTTGTATACAAACAAGGGGTGTGTGTGTGTGTGTTGTCTGAAAGAATATCTGTGAGGTTATGTACAGTATATGTGTAAACCTACATGGGGCATGTAACCAGATAAAAGTGTACATTTGTTGCTTTAATTCAGGCTCGATTGAACTGTGTGAAACACTAGAAAGCACTGCGGTAACCCTGTTTAACCCCCGGCTCACCAAGGCAACTGAAATGCAATGTTCATCACTACGTTGCACACCAATTAAGCGGACAGAATAGAGATGAACATGAGACCTCAGTCGACATTAACTACTTTTGCCCCGCAGCACCGAGATTGTCTATCAATAATAATGTGCATGTCTCATAAAAGCGTCTCCCGGCTCTTCTGGCGATGATAAAGGAACACGTCATCTGAGATCTCTCTTTTCTGAGCTGCACTACTCCCGGCGCTATCGCTACTTAAGAGGCATAAAGCCTGCTTGTTGTCGGACAGAAAAAATATTCCTGTCTTCAAGTAAATATTTTGTCCTGCATTTGAGGCGCGGTTTCAAACTTAAGTGTTTTAAAGCGTTGTTTGGGGTTAGGGGGCTTAGATGAGTGCTGGAGAATATTTGAAAGAGGCAACTTCTGGCGGCAGGCGGAATAAAAAAAAAAAAAAGTTGATAGTCTGTTGGGAGGGTTTAATAATGAAACGAGAACATGTGGACTTGCTAGAGTTAAGTACACTTAGGAGTGCACTCAGAAGTGTTATGGAAGAGATACCGGACGACAAGTCGGGACGAGGAGGTGCCGTGAAGATGGTTAACAAACCGCAGCTCTGAATCTGGGTCGATTCTCTGTCGGGATAAAGAAAAACAGATTTCCCTTTATGGTGATTGAGAAGATTAAAATAATCACACACGACTCCCGCAGACCTGATTAACAGACTGTTATAAAGCGCAGAGCTGTAATACTTCTACAATTAATGTGACTGCGTTTCCATTCATGAGTGCTGGTGTCTGGATGCTACGATGCTGCAGATTGAACAATAAGTGTAAGTGCATTCCTCTCATGTGTGCATAAACAGAAGAATGTGTACGCAAGTCTGTGTGTGTGTGTGTGTGTAGCCTCTCTCTGCCATCAGGAGGTTTTAATAGAGTAGTATATTCCTTTGCATTTTACATGACTCTAGGGCACGCTGCTCTCGCCTGTCTGCTCCGCTCAGATCAGACGCTCAAATTGGAGCACAGAATGGACTGCAGGTCTTCATACTATCCCGCTCTGTAATCTGTGTGTGCCTTCATGTGTGTTTACAGGCATGTGTGCGTACTTTACATACAGCCCCAATATGAATTCCTAGTACTCTGCATCACTTTTAGGATTACAGTGGATCTGCCAACATTCTGTCCGAGCAAAGTCTGAATTAATACAGTCACCGTGCGTCTGTCAAGCCAAAGAAATAACTACATTACATCATTGTAGTCGTGCTGGCAGCAGTGAACGCGGTAAGTGAATATTTTCCATCATTGACTGAATTTTTCTATCAATGATGGAAAAATCTGAAGGCCGTTATTTTGACAAATACTGAGAGCGATGCACCATAACCAAGTGATTCGGTTTTATTGCAATAAAAAACACTCACAATTAGCTGATTGAGGTGAATTTCCATTATTATTGTGAATATCATGAATATCCTCACAAATTGACTGCAGTTTACTACAGTGGCCTATCTGTGATACAATACAAATATTTGTTTCTTAAATAAAAGTCTGAATGTTTCAAGAAAAAACTCGTAATGTTTTGGAAAAAAAAAAAACTCACAATTTTATGAGAAAAAAGTTGTAATGTTTACAGAAAAATGTTGCAATGATTAGAGAAAAAAAAGTTGTGATGTTTCAAGAAAAACAAATCACAAATTTCTGATAAAAAGGTTGTAATGTTTTGAGAAAAAAACTCACAAGTTTCTGATAAAAAGGTAAAAAAAAGATTTTTTTTAAAAGTCCCAACAAAGCAAAATGTAAGGTAAAATGATTCCAGTGTGTTTTAAGAGTTTTAACCATATTTTATTGATTATATTTTGTTGAATTGCTATTATTTTGGCCAGGATTTCATATTGAAATTTTCATATTGTCCCA
>JAOVVB010240158.1:0-22232 GCA_028570985.1 Heterobranchus longifilis | reverse complement strand
CAGTGTAACAGCCTTCATTGCTTTCACAGAATTTCCCCAAATTAACTCTCTGTACAAAAATGACAAGTTTACCAACTCCTGGGGGAATTAACAAAAACTTGAAAATTTTATCTGCAAGAATTACACAAGTCCAGAACCATGCATAGTTTATTTATATTTAACCTTGCTGCTGTGTCCCCTGTTATGACTCTGG
Organism: Heterobranchus longifilis; assembly: GCA_028570985.1. Taxonomy (NCBI): domain Eukaryota; kingdom Metazoa; phylum Chordata; class Actinopteri; order Siluriformes; family Clariidae; genus Heterobranchus; species Heterobranchus longifilis. Next base: position 22,039 of record JAOVVB010240158.1, on the reverse strand, counting down.
GTTCCCCCTAGAGGTTGTGCTCCCAGTTTGGGAACCACTGCTCTAGTGTTTTTTTTGTTTTGTTTTTCAATTAAATTAATTATTTTAAATATATATAATGCTATCAAAATACTACAACATTTCAAATGAAAATACTTAAACTATGGGACCCTGAAATGTAATTTAAAATAAGTTTCAGCATGTTACGTAGTCACTTCTGAAGCTGAACAGAGTAGGCCTACACTACTGTATTTTCTGAGGCGGTACGTGGTGTAAAAAGTTTGAGAACCACTGATCTATCTAAAATGAAGGCATTCCTCTCTAATGTCAACATAGCATCTGTGTATACTCGGTGTGATGAGCTTGTTTTCTTTTCCTCAGCTGACGGCAGCGACCGACAGAATCAACTCTCTGCGGGAAGAACAGGAACAGCTAAGAAAGGAGAATGAGACGATCTTGCAGTCCAGCCAGAAAAAGGAAGAGGTCAGAAAGCATCTACAAGTAACTGCAACTAAACCACTCCTAATCTAAAATAAAAATACCCAAACTGTACGATGTGTTCTGTTTTTTTCCAGGCAGCCCTGCAGGACAGCCAGGTGGAGCTGGAGACGTACAAGCAGACGCGGCAGGGCCTGGACGAGATGTACAATGTGGTTTGGAAGCAGTACAAAGAGGAAAAGCGCATTCGCCAGGTCAGGTATCAACTGATGGTGCTAGATTATATCATGTGGAAACAGAAGGTGATTCGGCTGCTCTGTGTTGATTCTTGGAGAGGCTGGAGATCATTTTTGGGTGGGAGGTATCGTCTGTGATGAAGTACATAGTGAGACAGAAGCCAGCAGTGAGTGTTGATGAGTTATATGGCCTCCTGCAGAGCTCCACATCAAGGCTCGTCCGCTTGTCCGGGACACGTGGGGTTTTTTTGTAGGGCAACTGGAAGATACATTTTCTTGCCCCACTGGATAAGTTAAAAGTCATAAACAAAACAAAAAAATTCCAATGGAGTCCTGTTCATGATGACCCTGACTATGTCCATGTCAAAATGATTTTACTCTACAGTTTTTGATCAATTTAAAGGGAAAATCAGCTTTCATGACGGGTCAAAGATACTTTTCATTTAAATGTTGACACTTGTTGGATGCTTCAACTGTTTGTCTGAATTCTGCCTTCACAAACAAAATTAAAAAAGTAAATTATTGTTATTTTTACTTGGAAAAGTGACTTTTGTGCCTGGACAAGTGAAAGGTACATTTACTCCAAAACAAACAGACCCGGTGATTTAAACCGGTAAAACACTGACTAAAGCAGTTTCATGTTAAAAATGTGTGTTTCTCCGACGCTGTTCGCCCGAGCTTGCTGCTAACGTTTGCTCAGCTTGTTTCTCTGATATGTTGAGATCCAGACGTCCGATGACTAAAGTCCTTCAGCCGGTTAAAATATATAGTTAAAAATGAGCAGGATCTAGAAAGTGTAACGTAAAATGTGGCTTAAAACTGGACAAAAAGTCACTTTATGAGCTTCTGGCAGACAACAACGCTGACGCATGTGCAAAGGGAACATGATGCCATTTTCTTTTTCTTTTCACTTGTATAAATACCTTTTGTGTTGTTTTTTGTTATGCACCATTACACCAAGACAAATTCCTTGTACGTGAAAACTACTTGGCAATAAAGCTGATTCTGATTCTGATTGACAGGCGACCAAATGTAACGGACCGTTACCTTGAATAAAATTACAGATTTCTGTGGGTTTGAAAATTGTTGGAAGCATTTGAGATAATGTACACAACTCGGCAAAATATATAATGTCTCATCGTTTTTATACATGTTTTTGCAGAAAAGGTACTAGGGCTGTCCTCAACTAAAGAAATCCTTAGTCGACTAATCAATTAGTTGATTTAATCGACAGATCTGTAAAACTGAGTTTCTCCACAAAGAATTGTGCAAAAGCACCACTTTAAATCTTGTGTTTACCAGAGATGTGCTCAGGAGTTTCTTGGAAAATAAGTCATTCAGCATGAAAAACGCATAAAAAACGACTAATCGACTAAAGACATCTTTGTCGACTAAGATCAAAACGATCAAAAATGACATATTATAGCTTTAACAGAAACTTCAGCAGGACTAGTGTTTTTATTTGTACCGATTAGACTCTACAACTGAGTTTGACTCATGCTTTATGTGTGTTTGCGATGCCTGCTGTCAGGAGCTGGAGCGTGAGCTGGAGCTGCAGGTGGGTCTGAAGCAGGAGATGGAGGTGGCCATGAAGCTGCTGGAGAAGGACACGCACGAGAAACAGGACACACTGGCGGCCCTGCGGCTCCAACTCGACCAAGTCAAGACTCTTAACCTGCAAATGTTCCACAAAGCTCAGGTAGACACACACGAATACACCTTTTCTTTCTCTCGCGTGGCCGCTCAGACAGAACGCACATTAATACGACCTGTGTGGCTCTTAAGGACTCGGAACGAGAGGCAGAAAAAAAGCAGGCGGAGGCCGTGCAGCTCGAGCAGAAGATGGATGAAATGGAGAAAGCCATGATGGAACTAGAGCAGAGGTGTGTGTTGTGCGTGTTTCTGTTTCTAAAATGATATTCCTTTAAATTAATATTCTTCTTCTTGGACGTTTGTGCATCACAGACTGCAGAACTCGGAGCGAGAGCGCAAACAGAGTGACCAGTCAGACAAAGACATGAGGGTGGAGCTGGAAGGAAAAGTGGATGGTTTGCAGAAACAGCTGACTGACCTGGATACACTAAGGTTAATACACACACACCGCTGGAAAATATAAAATTAATAAAGCACAAGCTCACAAACTGCAAAACAGAAAGCATCATAAGGATTTCATGTAATTTAAGGATGATATGACTATAAATATGTACTGCATATGGAATAAAAGGCCAAATGAAAAGAACGCCTGTCTATAAAAGTAATGCTCAAGATGAGATTAAAACTAATTTGGCTAACATGAGTTAATGATAGACAGCAGTTAAGTAGCTCTTCTCTGAAGTATCTAGCTCACACTTTTTAAAGTTTATTTAAAGACCATTGAAACTAAGGCTGGGCAATATATTGATATTATATCGACATCGTGGTATGAGACTAGATATCGTCTTAGATTTTGGATATTGTAATATGGCATGGTGGACAGGCTGCGTTACAGTAAAGTCATGTAATTTTCGGAACTTACTAGACTGTAGCTGTTGTATCATTTGCCTTTACCCACTTAGTCATTATATCCGCATTGCATCTGCATTACTGATGATTATTTGTCAAAAATCTCATTGTGCACCAACAGTCAACCCTACAATATTGTCTCAATATCGACATTGAGGTACCAGTATTTGGTTAAAAAAAAATCGTGATATATTAATTATTTTTCCCATATCGCCCAGCCCTAATTAAAACAAAAAAATCAGCTCCAGCTCAGTAACTTTCTGTACCATCTTAACTGTAGGTTTCTTACTCAGTGGTTTTTGTAGGGGAAAGGGATTTCCTCTCGAGGAGCACTGGACATACTTATGGTTTCACATCTTGAGAAACTGCAAAGTGTAACAAAGATCAAGCATTTACACTAAAACAATATGTATAGATTATAATAAATTATAATTAATGAAGACTTGCTTTGGACTGTGACAACTTGAAAAAAATCCCACTTAATACCTACAAAACAGTCTTTTTATACCAGTTGGTTTTAAATTTGTTAATCTGTTTAAAACTAAACTTCACTGGAAAAAGCTACTGATCTTTTTCCACGTAGAGATACTGACAGTGAATTGGTACTGGATTAATTCTGATTTAATTTATACATCAAGTCTAAAAAAAGCAGTTACTTATTAGTAGCAGTTGTTGTGTCCTGCACACATACAGGCTTAAAGTGTCTTTAATGTCTCCTCTGTGTTGTCAGGCTGGGTTTGGAGAGCGAGCTGCGCACTGAGAGAGAACAGAGACAAAGTCTGCAGAAAGCTCTGCAGCGAGAACAGGACAACAGCATTGAGCTCCGCACACAGCTGCAACAACTCCAGGGCCTGCACACGGTCAGTGTTGCACGCACACACACACACACACCAGAGTCAGCGTCAGTCAGCTCTGGAAGTGATGAAAAACGGTGGTAACGAGAGAGTTTATATGTAGTTTTTAAATTCCCTGTGCAGAAGTCTTCATAATTATGTGATTGCAGAAATGAATTGAGAACGTGTGTATAACTATCAGACACAGACACAAAATAACCACTTCACAAAAGGTATAGAAGTGCTTCTTTATCATATAGCTGTGTGTGCTTCATTTTAATTCTTGGGATCCATCTCAAACCTGTTCCAGGATTATTTTGATTAGATGCTGCAGTTTAATTGTGGTTCCTTTTTGAATATTTACTTACATAACACATCAATATTTGCGATGTAATTGCAGTAGTTCAGCTGGCGCGACAGCCTCAGCAAAACATTGATCATCCTATTTTAGGTTTTAGCGATGTGAGCAAACACTGAATAATCCTGTGCAGCATTGTGACGTTACGGTACATGTGTCCTGTGACTCGATGGTGCAGGAGCTGCAGGATCTGAAGCATGAGAAGCAGCAGCTGCAGCAGACGTGTGGGCAGCAGGAACAGGCTCTGCAGGAGATGGGACTGCATCTCAGCCAGTCAGTACCTTTTAATTTCATCATCTTCTGTTGTTGTACATGTACCATTTCATGTCATGAGGTTTTTGTGTTGCCTTTGTCAAAGGTCTAAACTTAAGATGGAGGACTTCAAGGAGGTCAACAAAGCTCTGAAGGTAAAATGTGAAGAAGTTAAGAGTTGTGTACTTTTACAATTGATGCTACAACGTTTGACAAAAGTCATATCTTGTACTGCTCCCATCAGGGCCACGCCTGGCTGAAAGACGATGAGGCCACTCAATGCAAGCAATGCGAGAAGGAGTTCTCTATCGCACGCAGAAAGGTAGCCTCCACTTTTTATTGCATTTTTATTTGTACTTCCATCATGGTTCCTCGAAATCCTTGAAAGGAAACAAATCAAGGCCTTGAAAGTTGACTCTAGTCATTGAAAGTGCTCGAATTTATATATTTTGTGCAAAAATAGAAATTGAAGTTATTTTGATGTTTTTTTTTTTTTTACTTAACATTAGTAAATAGGCTGCGTTCCGCTGTCTGCATGTGTCTCCTGCAACAGCCTGGTCTCCTAAAAATTACTACCTCATACAATGAAACTGCATTCTCAATTACATTTCTATGAGAAATTCATTTTTATCCCAGATTGCATTTGTTTTTGATGTTTTGCAAAAACATTTCTAATCAAAATCAAGTCCCTGCGGGGAGGTGGTCGGGATGGATGGGTCACAAAAACACAGACTTTCACCCAGCAGGCCGCAGTTTGTCTCCCGTGTAAAACAAAAAATCAACATTGTTAGCTTACAAATGTAGTAATTATTTTCTTTTGTTACTTAACAATCTTCCTTATTTTTACCCAGACCATGATCTTTTTCTAAACCTAACCAAGTAGTTTTGTATCAAGTCACAAAGTTAACAAGGTGTTTAAAACTGCAAACATAATATGGGAGAAAAAAAGCTTCCCTCAAAACTTGAGAATGCTGTGTCGTTGTTTGGGAACAGAATTTTCGAGGAGACAGGGCTGCCATTGTTTAACGTGCCAGCCTGCTAGTTCTCATTATAAAACTTCTCAGTGTTGTAACAGTAATGAACCTTGATCTGTGTCTTAAACTGCGGCGTCGGGTCCTTGAATTTGAGGGAATTGGGCCTGGAAAGTCTTTGAAAAATTGAATTTGATGATGAATTAATGATTTAGAAGGTGTGGGAACCCTGTTCTATAATATTTATTTTCACAGCAATATCAGTGAGTCCATGTTTGTGTGTTGCAGCACCACTGTAGAAACTGCGGAGACATCTACTGCAACAGCTGTTCCAGTAATGAGCTGGCCTTACCCTCCTACCCTCGGCCTGTGCGGGTGTGCGATATGTGCCACGCCCTCCTGCTGCAGAGAAGCACCTCCACAGGTTCCTGACAAAACACCTACATTGTTTCTACAAGAGCTTTCTAACACTGCACATACTCATCCACTATGAGTTTTAACTACTTGTGTTTGAAAAATGTCATCAAATCTTAGGGAAATGTGATTTGGTGTTCCATTTCCACTGTTACCTGAAATTCAGGAACATACGTTCATCTGTATTAAATAAGGGGCCACCTTTTAACACTGAGGGGATGAGCTAATATGGTTTATGAAGACTGAGACAGGAGTTTGCTTAGAGGTTGAAGTTTATATTTATGTGATCAATGTTTCTTTGGGCTGGAATAATATCAGTTCAGGGCCGTTTCTAGCTTTTAAAATGTTGTTTGGGGGCCCCCAGTTTGTGAAACTATGATGGTGGTGGTGGGGGGATTCCAAATCCTCTAACACTGGAACTCCCCTACACCGAGAAACTCCTGAAAACTTAACGGATTGACTCCGGGATCTATTATTATAATCTATAGAGACAGATCACAGTTAAGCCCCGCCCACATCAGAGGGGGAAACAATTCACCGCTCTCCATTGGCTTTGTATTGCGTGAGGGTGCATCCTTGTCAATTCCGTCTGCTAGCAAACAGAAAGATGCCTAAAAGCTTTTGTGAGGTGGGATACACTAACCGGACATTAGATGGTTGTTTCACAGCACCATCTGAGAAGCCGTCATTAGAAACTGTTTGGAAAAGGGCAGGCGCTTTGAAAAAATACCTGGCAGGTGATTGGGTAAACCATCTGTCTGAAAATCCTTCAGTGCCGTTCTTTGCTCCTTTGCTCTTCTTTCAATGAAGAAATATTCTCCAGCTCTGATATAACTGATGCTAGTGCGGTATCGCAGCATCTACACAGAGCCGCCATTGTTGTTTTAAATGAAGTCGCGCAGCTCACACACCTCAACCGTGCCTGTGCCTGTCGGTACCGTTAACTCCTCACAGGACGCAGAGCTGCCATTGTTGTTTTGAACGAACACCTAAACCACGCCCGCAGCTACAAGTCGCTCCTCACAGGACGCTGATTGGTCTGGTCAGATTGTGTCCAGACCCAAACGCTTGTAGTGGAGCCTGGCAAGATGAATTTGTGCGATCAAGAAATCTGCGATTTTATGCTTTTTTTTTAAGCTGCAGAACCAAAAAACTGATCTTTTAAGAAGACAAAAGTGTATGGAGGAAGCATTAAGACGTGTCATCAGCAGGATGACTGGGGAAACTGGGGGATCCCGACACTCGTTCAGTAACTTACGCCCAACTTTACATGTTCAGCAGTCAGTTTGTCACTTAGTCAAATATCCAAAATGTCTGTTTAAGGCTGACTGCATTTCTTTAAGTTAAGCTAAAGCGACTTGTGTTATAGTGGAATGTGGAGGAATCAGAAAGCTACACAGTATTATGTTTGCTAGTGCCTTAGCTTGCTAACAGCTAACGTGTCCTCTGGTCGACGTATGGTTTTAAAATAATGAAATCTAATGTTTCTAGCGAGCTACAGGCATTTTGTTAGCGTTTTGGCGTGGTTTACAGACTTAATTATAACATCTACCAAATGCACATAAATGAGACAGATGTTGCATTTTCCTTGAAATGTTTATTTTAAATATAAATGTATGCTCTTATGGAATCAAAATGTGTGTTGAATGAGACTCATTTCTAAAAAAAAAGAAAGAAAAAAAGGCCTAAAATGGCAGCTTGGGGGCCCCCTGGTGGCCCTATGCAACCACATAGTCCACATAAAGCAAGAAACGGCCCTGCACCAATTTGGTTCTTGATAAACTGACCATTTAAAGTGTGTAGTTTTCTAACCGTGGATGTAGATTATGTTGAGGTCTCATGTTGTTACTGAGGATCCTCAGTGTACTTCACTTTGATATTATTCCAGATTGTCATGCATTTACTCTCAACACGTTTCACAGCTATGGCCCCACTGCTGGATACATGCAAATTGTGTAAATGATTGTAGAATGTTAACAAATCTAACTATTTTAGAGAATGTATTATTACAACAAGGTTTTGTGGATTGTGTCAACTGCTACAAAGCCATTTTCTTAATTAATTTGGGAATGGTGACCAAACGATTTTTTATCTTGATATTTGATAAATAAATAAATAAATAAATAAAGCCTCCCTTTTTCAATTAGATATTCCAGACTAGTTTATTCACTTTGTGCACAGGAAATACAAATAGCATTTGAAGCAGTAGAAACCTTCATGTCAGCAGATTTGAAATGCACTTGTCCTTGACATAACCCTCATCCAGAAAAAAACAAGTCAGTCATACCTTAAGAAAACGAAACATGCTCTGACCATGTGAATTCTCAGATTAACATTTTAACTGGAAATAAAAAAGGCTAAACACTACGTAGAAGGTGAAACAAGGTCTAAACATCAGAAGATACCAGACACTTCCTGATTTTTTTTTGTTCATGCACTCAGACATTGGAACATTATGTTAACGCCACCAACACAGGAGGAGTTAAAGCCAAACGTTGACGATTCTCAACCGTCTGTGTCACTGTGTACACAGTCCGACCGGTGAGAATCGGCAATGTTTCACTTTGACCTTGGGGGAAACAGCCAGGTTTTTTGGAGAACGATCAACACAAAAAACAGCACACTTCCTGGTAATGAAATTTTAAAGCATGGTTTGTGTGATGTGTCAAATTTGTGAGGAATGGGGAAGACAAACAGCGCTTCTCTCTGACACCAGATGATCTCACTTTTCTCTGAAGACCCACTTTTTAAAAAAAAATACAAACCCTACCCCCTCAATATTTTCAAAACAACCTCACCTGACCCTACCTATGTTTACTAGGTGAGACTTGCGTTTCCAGTCCTTGCAGCAAAATGCTGAGTTAAAAAAACATCAAATTAAGGAAAAACAAAAAAATCTACATTCCCCATCCACCGCCCAGTCCATTCATAGAGCCTCTGCTTCCTCCTCCTCCACCGCCGCCGTAGTAACTGCTTCCCATTCCGCCCTGGTTACCTAACAAGAGAGAGAGAATACACACTATAGGACCGAGGAGCTCCTCAAGGAGCCGCACACATCAACACTGCAGTTCTGTCCTACAAAAACAAATATTATTTTGTTCTAAGAGTTTGCTGTGGTGCATATTAATACTTTAGTACATTAAATAAGTGTGTTGAGAGCAGGAAAAGTTGTACTTTATGGGGTATGTAGAAGAAATCTATTCTAAGCGGAGCCGACACTCACTGTAGTCACTGTAGCCGCCCATATTGCCCTGGCTGCTGTATCCACCAGAGTACCCCGAGCTCAGCTGACCACCGCTGTAAGACGACTGGTTCCCTGTAGAGAGGACGGATCACATTGGGTTCAGGAGGACTTTCAGAATTATGAGACGTTTTCAGACCAAACAGTTCTGGGGGGCCTCTCTAAGAGGAACTGCCCACAGGGGACAATGACATACCTTCAAGGGCTTTTTTTTATGTTTGAATTCGCACCAGACTGGACCGCACCAGAACGCTGAAGTGACGCAACATTGAGTCAAAATGGCGTATTTCCCCCGTCGCATGTATGTCCAGTAAAGCCTGGACTTCACTGTCTTTTGATTTGTCTGCGTTTTCTTCCATGTTTTTCGTTAAGAGCTGTTTGTGTTGTCTGTTGTTTACATGGTTAACATGTTTTTAAAAATGGCAGCTGCCGGTGCTGCATTAGCTGTGTTTGACCAATCACTGTACGCTAGTCTAGTGATGGTGAAAAAAACTCCCTGGTCGGTGTAGATTGGTTTAAGGAAATACAGACGTCCTGAGCAGCACCGCGCCCCGTCGGTGCACCGGCAAAATAGTGTCGGAAGGGAACCCGTTTCGGGGTAACACCACAAAAATAATGTAAACATTCTTTGTAAGTCTTTACAATCATTCACTGAAAGAACAGAGCAGGTCTGCCTTATTGCATGATCCAAATCTTCAAAACCTGGCATTTACAGCATGTAGGTTGATAGCTTGCAGGTTGTTCTTTGTTTCATGTAGCGAAGGGACTTTGAGAACAGGGACACAGACATCCTGTGCAGACAGGAAGTAGGGCTTTTTCCCGGCACCGTACGCTTATGTCACTCACGGTTCCTCTTGCGCAGGGAGAGTACCTACTCTGAAATAGGAGCGAAAAAAAGTTCCTCAAAAATGGCATTCTAAGAACTATGACCGTTCAATAGATGTACTGTCGTGTGCTGCTGATTTCGTGAAGCTTTTTCTTGCCCGAGAAAATAGCCGAGCATTTAAGGCCACATGGATTTTGTGCAAGCATTTTCATCCAAACAACAGACGCCACTAAGTCTCAAACGTCATTACTGAAACTCACCCATGCCACCCATCATCTGGCTGCTGTAGGCTCCGTTACTGCCACCTGCTGTTGAGTTCAAAAACAGCTCCACATAGCGATGCTCTGAGGGGCAGACAGAGAGAAAACATTTACATCATTATGAATAGGAAGATCATTATGAATGGATGGAAGTAGTAAAGTCACTTATTTTAAACTCACGCATGTTAGCTTTGTCTTTGGACATGGCCGCCACTGCATCTTCGTGTGTTGCAAACTCTACATCTGCTTCCCCGGTTACCCTGCCATCTGGGCCGATCTCAATATGGACCCGCACCGGGTTCAACGGCGAGAAGAACTGAGACATACAAACAAGGACAAATTAACACATTTGTGTAAGATACAACCTCAACGTCTGCAATATGCACAGAGTGATTTGCAGATAATTTGCAGTCGTTCCTCTGACTTACATTGTAGATGTCTGTCTCTGTGGCTCTGTATGGCAGGCCCCTCATGTGGACACAGTGGCCTGTTGTGCTCTGGAAGGAAGAGCCGCCATCGCCATACCGCCCATCCGATACACCTGAGGATTTAAGATGTTTATTGTCACTCCGGTTATACAAGAACAATCGTGTGAAATACTTTTGCTGGGAGGCTCCATTAAAGAAAAACATTAAGTAGAAAATGTGAAAAGACATTAAAAAGAATAAATATAAGAGGCAATGAAAAACATAAAAATGCTCATTAAAGAAAAACAGTAAGTATCAAAAGACATTTTTTTTAACTTTGCATGAGTTAATATCACTGAATCTGACTTCATCTTCAGTCTACTTGACACCCACCTCCTCCGTAGCCTCCGCGACGCATTCTGTCATAGGATCCCCCTCGGCCCATCATGTTGTAGCCGCGACCGCCAGAGGGCCGGTCATAGGGGCCGGGTCTCTGCATGCCCATGGGCTTCCGCTGGGGTTCGTAATGGGTCCGCACCTCAGCGCGGCTACTCTTGAAGATCTCAATGTACCTAAGAGCATAGAGATACCACGGTGAGGGCATGGGGAATGGACCGGGCGAGGCTGCATTTGCTCAACACTGATGAAACTGGGCTATTCAGAAGCTGTCATGGTGTAGTCCATAGGTAGTAATATCTTTTGAGTGCTTAATGCTAGTTAATAGAATAGATAAAAAAAGAACAACGTATTAGCAAAAAATAAGCTGTCCAAATTGATAAGGGCCTTATTGACTTTGACACTTTTCTTATGGTCACCTGAAGTAAGTTATATATCTGATTCAATAGAGCGTCCTGTGTCCTTGCCATGACAGCCATTGTCCTGGTTTTAGAGGGACAGAGAGGGCCCCAGCCCTTCTGCAACCCACTCTAAGCATTACCTGTGACAGTGGGCTCCAGATCCATGTGTACAGTGGCCCTCTGATTTTACCACCAGGGAGACTCCTTACCATTTATCAACCTGGACTGATGTTTAGTGCTGAGACACCATTTGTTCTCAAAATTAAGCATGTACTCTAATTCACGATTCGTGTCATACTTGTGAATGGTGCCCGAGCACTAATCTTCCCATTGAACATTGTGAATGTGTAGCGCAGGGTTGGAAATTAGTACCGGCCATCAGCCAAAATGCTGGTAAAATATGCAAGTGGCTGCTAGATTTGCTTCGCTCACAAGCCACAACAATCTATTGAGTGGCTGGTAGTTAATTTCCAAACCCGGTGGCGTATTCGAATCTAACATGGCAATATGTGTATGCGTTTGTGATTAATATTACAAATATGCTTAAATTAGCCAAGATTAATGTAGTGTCCGTTTTGCATTTGGTTCAGATGTTGAGGGTGCACACCATAAGAAAAGCAACTTATCCAGCCAACCAACCAACCATCCCCACCTGTGCCCTATTCTTTCCTTGTGTTTCTTTAGAGCCTTTTCAGCTATATCCTGTGAAGCAAACTGCACGAAGGCCTCCCCCGTACTCCTCCCCTGGATGTCCACCGGCAATGTTATCCCATTTGGCACGATTTCCAACCCTTCAACCCAAGGACAGATAACCCCAGCAGGGGACATATTAAATCACATGCCCAATCACAGAGAGAACTTTCTCTAAAGAGAGATAGAAAACTTATGGAAAACTCTATACATCATCACACATACCAGTTCAGTTTTTAACCAGTGACTGGCCATTTAAAGGACTTACATTTACTGTATTTTGGGGATAAAATAGAAATGAGAGGATAGAGGAAGAATATGGAAAAGGGCGCTGTGTGGGACATCGGGCTAGTACTGGTGTGTTGATGAAGAGAGAAAAGGATCCTGGTGGGTGACATGAGTTAAAATTACTGTACGCTCATTAGGAACTAATCTAAGACTCGCCGTATAGTGTTTATCAGAAAAAATGCATTTAAAAGACAAGGGTGTGAGTAAATGGGGAAAAGGAAACAATGATACTGGGGTAAGAGTGTCTAATCGGTGATGAGTGAGACCCATTCCATCATTAGTAAATTACCAGTAGGCACAGACAACTTAAACATTTCACTACGCCGTTTTACAACATCAGACTAAATGAAAGAGCAAAAAAAGTGATGAAAATGGACTTAAGATGAATATGATGGGCAAAGATGGGAAAGGGTGTTTGCATAACAGATTCCAGCCCTTGAGCTAAACAGAAAGTCATCAAATAATTCCACCATTTAAAATGTAACTAGCTTATTTTTCTGGCATCATTTCCTCACTGATGAAATTCAAAAACATGAATTTACTATTATATTATGTAATAATATACAGTGGGTTATACTATTTTTTTCCAATGGCATATTGACTTATTTGTAAAATCAGATGCAGGAATAGGTAAGTCTCCATAGGAGAAAGGAAACTAGAGAAAAGAAAGATGAAGAAAAAAAAAAAAAAAATCACCAACATTACATTACGGAGGTTTTACAATTAACCACTAAGCAAGTCTTTTTCTTACCTGAAAAAAACTGTACTATCTCCTCCTTGCTGCAGCCAAAAGGGAGGCCTCGGAGCCGGACAAGCCCATCTCCTGCTGTTTCTGGACAGTTTGGACCAGTGTGCTTCATGACCCAGTCCATCTCGACATTGTTCGATTTAAAAACTGTATCATAGGACATAAAACAATCAGCTATCAGAAAGTTCAGACAATTCGCAAAAGGAGTCATTATCTGCAAGTAGTTGTACACACCCTCTACATATCGGTGACCCATAGTTTCTCTGTCCTTCTTTACTGCAATCTTCAGGTCTTCCTCCGTCTCCAACTCGACAAATGCCTCTCCGCTGGGACGCCCCTCTCTTGTGTAGGTGAAGTGGATGCCACCACCTCCATTGTTGATGATTTTGCAATCTGCATATTAAATTTATATTATCAAGTCATTCCCAAGTGCTTTCATTGCTGAAGATTTTTCTTAAAAATATGACAAACACCTACCTGAGAAAAACCTCTGTACTTCATCCACTGAGCAGGACCATGGGAGACCCCTAATACGTACTACATATCCCTCATCAGCCATGACTGGTCACGATCCCTAAAGAAAAATCAGCCAATATTATTCCAAGTATGAGAAATTAGCATATACCAGATAATGCGTTCAAATCAGAGATCACTGGTGCCAGTACAGGTGTGTGGTATGGATACAATCTTATGTCATGGTATTGATACAGATATAAAACAAGTTTCTGTGCCGTTTTTCTCATTTAATGTTCATATCCTGAATTTTGGTGCATCTGTTTCACTTTTCTCATTGTCACTGCTTAACATGGATCAACATAAGCAAATTCTGATATATCTCCCATCCATGTGCCAGTAAATCCCAAGAACATTGTAATTTTCATCACAAAGGGGAAGCACTGGCCTACATCTGTGTGATTTACTGATGTTTTAGTTACATCTGCAGGTATATACCACATGGGTGAAATTGGCTGGAGGTATTACTTGCTTAGACTAAAATACTGTTTTCTAAAATACAAATACAAATCTTTCCGGCGCCGTTACACTCGCAATGCACCTTCTACAAGATAAAAGAGGTTCAAGATCTCCATGGGCCTAGGTTAATGCGAATTAGCTGTTAGTAGGCAGCGCCATCTTGAGGCCATTTGTTCGTGCTAACCTGTATCTTACTAAATAAAAAATCTCAACGTCGTGACTTATCTGCTATAAAGAAGGTTGCTGTATAAAATATAAATCGCAAGCAGTTGCCACAATTGCCTAATTCCCAGCTCTTCCTCGCTAAAAGTCCAAGGCGACCACTAAATAAAAGCGCGGAGTCGTTCCTAGCTAACGTTAGCGACACGACAATGCAGCTATAAGTTACTTTCATTCGACAACATTTCTGGTGTTGAATCGTTTCGATAAATGTTTAAGAGTTCGCAGACGCCAAATTGTGAATTACTAATTCGGGATCTCATTCATTTTTGACAGGGTGTGTGGCCCTCAGCACGATCACTACCGCACCCAGACACAAGAACAAAAGCGGCCCTCTCACCCGGCGCCATGTTATCAGCGCTAACAGTTAGCTAGCTCTCACGCTAGCATTTGCTAACTAACGGTATTATAATAGAATCTGATATACACACCGGTAACTATGTTATGCTGGTAAAGTATTCAAAGTTAGCATTGCGTTTAGATAAGGTAAATCAAACGATATTTGCATTAAGCAACGTACCTGATACAAACGTAGATACAACACGCCGGAGTATGTATGACCAGACCTGCGTGATGCAGCTGAAACCTTGCGCTGGGTTGCCAGAACTCCCCAACTATCCCCCTTTCAAGAACTACAAAAAGACGCATTCAACGAGTCATCGCCTCTGTTCCAAACTGCAACATAATGACGTTATTCAACTTAATCAAATATGTTAAATACTGTTGTAACCAATGTTAGTATCTTGCTGTGTTTCTTTGAATATCAAATTCCAATAATGTTAAGATTGCTAAATCTCCTGTTTTACACAAATCTGGCAACCCCGGCTGAATAATCTGCGTCCACGCCCAAAAATGATGACGTTGCCGCCCGAGGCCCGAACTGGCCCCTGGCCTGTTTACAGCTACAGTGGTCAGTAAGTTGTAATGCTTTTCAGCTTCTTTTAAGGTATAATATGTATCCTGCATAGGCCACGTTTCACAACAAGGCCAAATTGAGCTTATGCTTAACAAAGTCAACTAAAAAATCTTGACAAATATTTGACACACAAAACTAAACCCACAATAAGACAACTCATCGATTTTGGAGTTTTTGTGATGATGATGATGTGCAACAGTAACCTAGTTGGCATAAGCCTATTTATCCTTGGCTGTTGGTTTTGGTAACAAATGTGACTGAATGATCAGTTAAATTTTTTTGGACAGGACAAGTAAACAAGCAGTACTTGCATTCTTAACAACCAGCTATTCCAAGATGTTGGTGGTGGCAGCCAAAAAGTATAGGTCACTTGTTGAAATCAGCGAACCCTCTGTGAGGATTGATGCAGGAGAAGTTTCCCTTCCTTCAGCAACTTCAGAAGTGCTCTTTAGCAAGGCACTTTACCTCCGCTCCTCCTGCTTTAGAGAAGCTGATTAGTGGCAGATGGCAGGACACTATAATAATGGTTAGCTCTAGGAATTAATTTGTGTATCCCAGAGGTAGAAAGTAACACATAAAACAAATAATTAACTCAAGTAATGTAATTAAGTATAGGTTTGAAGTACTTGTACTTGACTTGAGTGTTTTTATTTTGTGCTTTTTATGTTGCACCTTTTACTCTTACATTGCATTAGGTCATAAATGCATTCATGTATATTAAACTCTGCAAGAATATAGTTAGACTTGCTGCAGCCCAGACCATCTACAATATTAAAATATATATTCATATTCTACAGTGCATTTACCTTTACATTTTAGGTAATACATGTTTACTTTTATGTTAGCAAACTTTAAAGTGCAGGAGTTCTAATGCATTATTTTTATACTCCAATATTGCTGCTTATTACTTAAGTTAATGATCCAAATACATCTTCAAATACTTCCAATACTTAAAAAAGCAGAAGCATTTTTTTTGTGTTACTTTGTGTTTTAAATCTCAGAATCCAGTTATATGTATATATGCTTTGTCTCAACTTAATATATAGGACACCAGACACATTTACAATGAGATCAATGAAATACACATATTTTTGCACGGCCATTATTTCCTTGCCTGATAAATAAAAATAAGTAATAATAACAACATATAAAGATCAAAAGCATTCTAGGAAGTTTGTTCTGGGTGCCATGGTTCATGATGGACAGGTGCCTGAAGTCAATGGAAATTATGCAAAGTTCAAACCAAACATTCACTGGGGTCCAGGCAAAGACTTTTAAATTTGTGAGTACCTTAAAATATTTTTTTTCACCAGAGGGCCACTTCAAGGAAGAGTATATGCCTCTGTGGTTTGGAAATATTAAGTTCTTGATTTTTGTGTGTGAAGTCACTGGTGAGTCACACAATAGGTTAAATAATATAATGGAATTGCATGTTGCTTATTTGCAGCAAAACATCTATGTACATATTTAAGCAATTTATTTTAGATAACAAGTGTGATCATGATCCAAGGTGACTATTGTTTTTTTTCTTGTTTTTCTGTGTGTGGCTGTATGTTTTGTCTTATATCATTTTTCTCTTAAAATATCCTCCTTATTTCTTCTAATTCTAATCTTATTTATGCTCACTAACACATTAAAACCACAAATTACAGCATATGTGAGGTTCAGTTATATACTGATATTCATTGACATTTAAAACCTCATAAAATGAGTCATAAAAATTTACACCAGGTACCAATTTACTTTCAGTGTATCCATTCTTTATATGTGATTTCCCAATAAGTTTACATGAACTAGTAAAGCTAGCTACCAGTTAAGTTGGCCTACCATGTCATGTCTTGACGTTCGTTCTACAGCCTCGTGATATTGGTAAACCTAACATGACGTTGCGGTCTCATGTTTTGACAAGCATTAACTTTGACCAATTGAAAACAGAGCTTTTTCCTGCTCAACCAATAGGGTTCTCAGGATTTCCTACAGAGGCGGTCGTTCTGAGAAACAGTGCGTATCGGGTTAGGTTGTTAGAAAGTTAATGGCTGGGGGAAAGAGATCCTCCTCAACCCTCGCTTCGGGAGAGTTTCTGGATTCCCTGAAGTAAAATCACGCAAATATCCTAAAAGAAAGAGCCTGGACGGACGTTTAAGTCAACAACTAGCTCGTGAACACACGTATCGTGAACAGAAGTATGCAGGATGCAGTAGCCGGGACGGCAATGCTGACGGACGGCTTCGAGGACGAGATTGACTCGGTGACTCCTCGCTCCCCAGTGGCAGGGATGGGGGTAGGAGCGACACCAGGAGGAGTCGGACTAGGGGGCATTGGGATTGGTGTAGGTGGAAAGAAAGTACGTTTGTACGGCGAACCAGGCGGGCCTGCAGCAGAAAGACTGGATTTCAAACTAGCGGCCGCGGCCGTCCTCTCCTCGGGTCCAGGATCCGGCAGCGACGAAGACGAGGTTTCAGAGGTAGCTACGCTAAGCTAAGCTAGTTAGCTAAGCCTAACCAGAGAGCTAGGCAACATTCCTCTCCTAGCGCGAGCTGGCTGCTAGCTAGCGAATTAGCTCGCAGTTGGCAACCACCCCCTCCCAGGCCGCTGAAATTACGTAAAATAAACCAGCACTTTAATCGAACAACACCTCTTTCCAGTTCAGGTGTTTATGGAGTGTTTGATGTCGATAATGTTTGGTGAGACACAAGCAGTTGTTCACGCTGAGCGGCTGAAATGTTTTATTTATGCAGCGCAGGCTGTGACCACGGCCTAGTTCGGGTGGAAGCGACGACGGCCTCGTTCGGTGCTGTCGTCTCGCAACACCCATCACAAGTTTGCAGCTCTTCTAACAGCTTTCCAGCCACAGCAAATGGAAGATGCCCGTAAACCCGGGGACGTAAACGGCCAGCTAACTATCTGCCATTTCGTAGTTGTGGTGCAATTACGTCACTTTTCCCCAAATCATTTAAATTAACTCCGATCGTCCCTCAGCTAACTTTTCGATACGTATAGATTATGCCTTTACTCGCGGAACTCCTTGAATTTTCGACAATCGGTGTTGACAAATAAACCAGTTGTGTTTTTTTCATCCTTCGCCTCTTTCGGTCAGATAGACACCACTACTGTGTCAACTTGATTTGTCACAATTGAGAGCAGCTAGAGTTCATGTTGAGAGGTGTCCAACTTTCCATGTGCTGGCAGTCACACACGGGGACAGGTGTGATGGCATCTACTCCTCAGCTAAACATACTTTAGACATGTTTTATAGTATCTCTAGATTATACAACATATTTGTCGCTACAGCACAAATTTGATATGTCACCTTAAAATTCACCTCTTGGATGACAATGTGACAACCCTCTCTTTGGGGGATTTTCACAAAATAATCAAAATGTTACGATGTCATATCCAAACCATTTTCATTACATGCATGTCTTGTCTAATGTGAGCTGTCCTTTCTAAGATATTAAGACTTATTCTCAGCCATACTGTTGTCATGTAATCGTGTTTACCATATCGTATGAATGCAGCAGACAGGAATGGAAGACTGCTAGATAGCAAATATATGATTTGCATAAATGTATCAAAGGTCTCAGTTAATGACATTTGAATCGTAACATAATATTCATTGTCATCTAAAAGGTGGTGCAGTATTTGCTGTCAAAAACACTATCATCAAGGAGTTGTGGGTGTGGAGAGAATTGGCACTGCTGAGCAATGCACATTACCTGTTGATCTATTATACTGAGCTAATATCTGACCACAGGGGTATCTGTCTGAAACATACCACAGCCATGACAGTTAGACAAGTGAAGATGTCAGCTGATACCAATGTCAATATAGCATGACCATTTATGTCTGAGCATCAGCTATGTAGTAGCAGCAGAAGAAGAAAATATCAAGTTTGACAACTGCATCTCAGGCAGTTAAATTGAATCAAATTGCAAATGTGTGTCCTCCGTGTCCTGTTTCTTCACTCACTCAGCTTACTGTATGAGCCTGAAAGGGAGCGTTTGTTGTGGTGTTTTACTCCAGTGGAGAACTCGCTGCTCTGGGCAGGAGCTAAAATCTGAGCCCCAGGATTAAGCAGATGCCATTCTAGGCCTTTCCAGCTCTCTGGATACCAACACTCTGGGAACTGTAGTTCATTAATAGTGGGGACTGATGTCCATTGTTGATTATAAAGGCCTTCATAGAACTACATCCCCCATGGGTATGTTTGCTCTGCGTTCCTATCGTATAGCTGAATTCCTCCACATTGCTGAATGCTGACTCTCTCCCAACGTTTGCTCTATGGGCCAGGCGCTAAAAGCCTGCTGCAGCTTGTGGTTGGACATAGACAGGGATTGTTACTGTTTCAGTTTTTGTCAAAGGTTGTTTTGCAAACTGTTGAATGTTTGCAATGTATTCTAAATCTTATAATTGTTTTATAATCTCACCTTCTAGGTAGAGTTGTGTTAGTTGACTTAGTTGTGTCATTCTCTGCATACCTGGTCTACTATACAGGATAAATGATTGACTTAAAACTGTACTAAACATTACAATATTTGGTACACTGTAGTAAAGTCATTTATGAACCAGTTATCGGTGTATGTAATATATTGTTGTTTTTTTCTCACTAACACTGTAAATAGGAGTCAATATACCCAGCTTTCTAGATGAAAACCAAAACACTTTTCCAATAACAGTGTTTAATCTAAAGAGGTATCTGCTAAGTGTTTGTTTTTTTACATTAAGAGCTCTAATCTGTAGACTGTAATTTCCACAACTACCTGCTGTGCAACTAAGAACTTATTAAAGTCCCACCTCTACAATTTGAAACACAGGAATTGAACTCTGAAATTGACTAAATATAAACAAGTAGGCTTAACTTTTTTTGTGTGTGTTTAATTGTTTTCTGATGTTTATGTTGTTTACATCTGTAATTTTTACTTCATCTTTATTTTTTAGAACATTCATCAATTTTTAATTGTGATCAGATGAAAAACACATTTATAAACACAATTATTTTCATCTGTATGTTCCACTCTACAGTAACATGTGTGAGTATAGCTATAATTTATAAGGTAAACAAAATATGAATTGGGACTTTATTAACATTTACAAAAACATGAGCTGCAGCTACACTCAGAAGTAAATAAAATGTATTTTTTGTTTTTTTTGGAAGAATAAAATGTTTGTAATACATGATAGTCAATACGGCCAAAAGCTCAGGTATGAGACTGTGGTGCTGTATTTGGGCAGCTGACTCTCAGCTGAATCTCTCCATGTGTGCAGGGGTTTTAATTCCTGGCTGTAGCACTTGCTGTGCTTTGACTCGCTTATCCCTGTGCTCCTTTTTTTGCTTTCCCTCTGTTGAAATAAACCGTAAATAAACAATACAAACATACAGAATAATGGAAATAATAAGTGATGTATAGAGCAGCATAATACATGTTACAATGTTTTTACACTTTCTCATGAGTTATTCTATTTCACAAATACTGGTCAAGGTCTAGCCTTTTTATAAAATACAGTTGTTGATCAGAAACTCACATGAAAACAGCTGTTAAAGCTTTTTTTTTTTTTACTCTCCTCTCTGAACCTCTTCCAGGTGGAGTCATTCATTTTGGACCAGGAAGACCTGGACAACCCCATCATGAAGACAGCTTCAGAGTTACTTTTGTCCAGCGCCACAGATGGAGTAGATTTGAGGACTGTTGATCCAGAGACACAGGCTCGACTGGAAGCTCTACTGGAAGCTGCAGGTATGACTGCTTCGTCTCAACTTAATTCACCTTAAGACTTTTCACATGTTAATTTGTAGTTGACCAGTACCTCACTGTCCACACCCATTTTGCTTCAACCAGTCTTAATTTGTGCTTTAACACACAGTAACTTTGAATAAGTAAAACCACGCCTTTCTGCCTCAGTTCTTTCCCCCCCCTATCCCTTTCAAATCCCAACAATAGTTGAGGTCTTAGTTTGTGTAAGGCCTCAGGCTCAAGTGGCAATAAAGAGAACCTGCTGGTTCTGCAAGTGTCATATCAGCACATAGTTTGAAAGTGATTTGGGTAAATTAGTTTGATTAGAATTTATAATCTAGGTGTAAGAAGGTCTGTGTAGATTAATCCATTAGGGCTGGGTGTCCTGGCCTCGTTTGGGCTTATGAACATTACCGGGCAGATTAACGCTGCAACGCGCTTGAGCCTCCACAGCATGCAGAGAGCCTGTGTTGAACAGCTAATGGCTAATCTCATTCTATTCCCCTTTCTCCCTGACTAGTCGGAACAGAAGAGGTGACAACTTGCGTTATCTGTTTGCTTAAGATCTGTTACAGCTAGCATAATAATGATAATAAATAATACAGTTAATGTTTCCCTATATTGATTTGTGAGGTCTCCTACAGTGTTTTTGTATAGAATTAGCAGAGAGAGGAGTGTCCGTGTGTAACAGTTGTGGCAGGAAGATTTGGACAACCAAATACCTGGCCTGTCAGGACATTACCAGGGGAGATGCCAAGCGTCTGGCAGTTGGTTATTGCAAAAGATTTGCAACCAATTAGGTTTAATATAGGGCTGCACGATATGAGGAAAATATGCTATATTTGATAACGGTGTTGAATAATGCGATAACGATTACTTGCAGTAATAAACAGATAATAAAGTATACTCAGTTCTGCCTTTCTGCTCTTTCAGTGTACTGCTAAAATACAACAAACTGCT
>JAOVVB010240146.1:0-22234 GCA_028570985.1 Heterobranchus longifilis | reverse complement strand
GATGGTACCATGTGGCCATGCGAGGTAACTGCACTTTGTGCACATTGCAGATAAGAAAACAGCATCCAAAATGATTTCTTCACATTCTATGCTCTTAAGTAATGAGATGTAGTCTTTTACAGATTTCGTAGCATTGGTAGTGCCCGACCAGAAGAGCTTGTGAGGGCAATTTCACTGTTTCATGCATCACTGTTGGGATGCTGATTTTCTGTTATTCAGCCCAATTCTGTGATTTAGCTGCTAAAGAAGCGATTTTTTTCACAGTTTTAATGATGATTAAAATTTGAAATTTACAGTGGTTTATCATTAAACCAGTAGGCCTAACTGTTTCATCCCTAATTCAGGATTTTCCCTGGATTCTTTTGAGACAAAGGTGGCACAGGCTGGAAAATGTGCGTGCCATACACAGTTTGTGCGTGCAACTTTAGAGTGGCTGCTTTCACTAAATTAACATAGTGTGAGGGATTGTGTTTTCTGCAGAAGCCGCTTGCTCTGTACTTCCTGTGCTGACTGTTAAATATGAAAAATAACAAAAACAGAATGACACAATAGTTTTCCCATACATTTTCAACAAAGGTAGCCTACCTTTGAGTTAAAAAGGCAGGGAAACACCAGCTAATTATTAGTAATAGTTATTAAAAAGGCAATTTAAGCCTGAATTAGTGAATTTCTTCAGTGGTTTCAGCCCATCTAGTCTTTCTGAGGCCACAGCAGCCTCACAGGCGCACATTCAGCCAGACAAACAATGAACAAAGGTCCAGTAACTGTGCATCCTCTCTCCTGATGAATGAAACTATTAATAGTATTCATGAAAGATGATTCAACAGTAGCCATGTGGTCTGCAAGATGTGACTCAGTTCCCATAATACTATTCTTACAAACAAATTGCTAAAATAACACTTTGCCCTACAAAATCAAACATGAGTTTCCCACCAAAGGCACTCAGATAAAATCATGTTTATTCATTAAAAAAAAAAAAAGAATACAGTATAAAACTGGTTCTCGGTATCAACAGTCACAAGGCCAGATTTGTCACTTTGATCAGCACACACCAACACTAACAGAGATACTTTTAAATGCCACTCCATGAATCACAGAGAACAGGGTGTTTTTCTTCTAAATCAGGGCAAGCACAAACTCCTGACTAAACGATTAGGAAAATGACGATGCCAGTGTTGCTATATTTAACTTTTCTCCAAAAGGATGTGAAATGTGGCTGCTGAAGTCAGCCCAGCTACAATAAGGGCCCGACAAACATTCCCTCCTCTGCCAGCTCGTGTCACACCCTCGACAGAGGGAGAGTGGAAACAGAAGAGGGGTTAAGTACACGGAGCAAGGGCACAGATGGCAGTGGACAAATGTGAGACGTATCACTGGTGGTACAGAAGAATAGAGGGTTTGTAACCACGGTCGCAAACCACGGCAATAAATCCTGCACAACAGTAGAAAATGAGTTCAGAGCGTCAGGCTCCAAAGACAGTTGCCGTCTTTGACAGCTGTGCTTCGAGAGAACAGAAAGTTCCTGCACTCTTCAACGCAGCATGCACGCTCCGAAATGGAGTGGATGATGTTTGCCTAAAAGCATATCAATACTCTTGATAGAGTTCAAACACATTATTGAAATGTCAGCGCTTAGCTGCAGAGCAGGGGCCATATACACAAACAGCTATCAACAAGCTATCAACCTACACGCTGAAAATGACTGCAATAAGGCAGGCCTGCTCTGTTCTTTCAGTGAATGATTGTAAAGATCTACAAAGAATATGTTTACATCATTTCTGTGGGGGTGTTCCACCGAAACGGTGCAGAGGCTCCGTCGAGGAGTCGCCGCCGCCCGGGACGATTGTGATTGGTTTAAGGAAATGCAAACAGATCAGGAAGGTTTTTTCTCCTCTTTGTCTTTCTGTCATTTTCTCCTCTGCTTAAGAAATTCTTAAGCCTCTTAAAAGTCCTCCTCTCAACTCCTAACCGTTTTTCACCTTAGGAGCTCTCTTAAGGGCTAAGATGCTTTATGAATAACGTATCTTTACCAGGATCTATTCATAGCTTTAAGGGGAATTTTTTTCAAAACAAAGTTTCTTAGAATTTCATCACTTGGAGCAACTCTTTCTACTAGGAAGTTTCATGAATACGGCCTAGTTTTGAATGATGCTGCCATACTTTTGACTAATAGCCTAAATACAAAGACAAGAAATATTAAAAATAGATTTCCCAAATTGCAAGATTTTGCACTTTGAACTGAAATTATGAGGGATTCAAAACTACCTCCCAAATAGGTCCATAGGGACAACAAATAGAAGCTTTACAGTCACCCTGGTCACGTGATATCTAGCAGTAGCAAAACAAGATCAACTGACTTACTTTGTAGTCTTTAAGACATTTCACCACTCATTCAAGAAGCTCTCCGAGTTATCTTGCTCTTGTTTAACAACTAGATATCACACATACACAATTATTTAATTCCAAGCACTAGCTTTAATTGTGGAGCCAAAAACAGCACCTTGGCGCTGTTTACGATCGCCTTTAATGGATCTTATAGTCAATTTAAAGCGGAGGGCTGTTCCCAGATGGCTGAATTAAATGTGAAGAGTCGACACACCCCGCCCTGTCACTGTTTCATCCACACAGACAGTTACATGGGAAATTTGAGGCACGCAAATAGATTGGGCACCCTTCCCAAGTGTGGTCAACTTCATATGCACACACCCAACATAGTCTGCAAGAACATTTTTACTCAGTCACAATCGCCCGCAGAAGTGAGTCAAAATGACTCACTTCTGACTCACTAAACACCAAACAGTCTGTGACACCAGCCCTTTATTTCCTATTCAGGCTGTGTGGATAAGCCTTACTGACAGGTAAGGAAGAGGTGACGACAACAAATACGGAGCTTACACAACTCATGCGCAGCTGCAAGCATATCACCCTGGGCTGGGTGTATTATAAAGGCTTACAAAGCTAGGGTATATGGTGAATCATCATGGAAATATTCAAATTAAATGGACCTTTGACAGTATCCCTAACCGTGAACAGCTAATCTTTACAACTTGCTCTCTATTAGTACACTACTCAATCAAAGGATGTAGCTGTAGTAAAGGATGCAGCAGGTAAAATAGGCCCGTGCAAATCTGTATAAACACACTACTAACCATCACTGAAGAATGTCATTAGACAGGTTACTGAATCTGTTGGATTAGGCGGTTACTGCTACAAGTAATCAGCCACACCTATAAGGGTTTGCCATTACTCAACAAAAGCACTGAAAAGCATTATCCTTTAAATACTGCATAATTAGACAGTAGAAGACACAGTTAGTGTGAAATACCACCCTCGTGCAAGCATGACTCATCACTACATTATTATTTTTTGTTGTAATGGTAGAAGTACGACTACAATGCAATCCATCGTACTTCCCACTCAAGTCTGTCCTCTACGCAGTAGGCCTACTTCCGTAAAGGATTTCATGGGTTTTTTTGGACGATTCATCCTTGTAGAGACCCCCACTATTCACAGGATTTACCTATCACTATATGTGTATTTTTATGCAGATTGAGATTAAAAACATTTTCTATTCACAAAGTAGTGCATTTAGAGGATTGTATACCCTTGGTGGGGAGTGCTTTCTAATTGAAATTAGCTTAAAAAACTGCAGCTAACATTCTTTTTTTAAAAGTTATAAAACTATGAAGCTGAAGAAACAAAAAAAAGTGCAACCAATAAGTAACTGGATCACTTTCACTGCGTTGACATTGAAAAAACAAGTGATGGCACCTGTTAAAAAACCTGACATTGCAGAAAGTGGAGCAACCTGTTCACTGGCACAGGTGTGTGTGTGTGTGTGTGTATGTGTGTGTGTGTGTGTGTGTGTATGAATGTGAATGAAAGGGCGGAAACAAAATGCACACTCCCTCCTCCTCGACTGTCTGGTTTGTCTTTACACAGATAACATCAGACACGTAACGTCTGTATTTAAAACACCTATGCACAGCCGGTGCTCTCATGTGGTTCTGCAGCATGAATAAGACAAACATTTCACGTCAGCTGATGTGAAGCATAGTACACATATCACATATGCACATATGCATAGGCAATCTGACCACATCAATCAGGTTACTGACAGCCACAGTTAAAATGATTTACAGCTTTTTTCCCCCTTTACAACAAACGACGTGCAAACAGAAAAATACATGCTTTACAACATATCTATAAAAGTATGCCAAAGCACAAGTAATACAAGACTTGACAATGAACTTGACTGAGCAATGTTGTTGAGAATGAACAGCAGTGATGCGAGGAATAGGGCCACTGACGAGTGCCTGTATTCACAACACACTTCTTGTTCCAAGTAACAATATTTATCAAATTCAAATGTGGGTCTTTCTGATACTTTCAGACAGTCTTGTTGTTCGAGGCTGTCCCAACAGTGATCCACAATTGAGATCCCAGATGTACATGTGCTACAGCCCCACACATGGCTCGACAGGAAAACCCTGGTAAATCACTCAGAGCAGTACACAAGTTTACATAGACCACGGTTTT
The DNA here is from genome assembly GCA_028570985.1 of Heterobranchus longifilis. Classification (NCBI taxonomy): domain Eukaryota; kingdom Metazoa; phylum Chordata; class Actinopteri; order Siluriformes; family Clariidae; genus Heterobranchus; species Heterobranchus longifilis. Next base: position 17,695 of record JAOVVB010240146.1, on the reverse strand, counting down.
ACACGACTGCAAAAAACTCTTAACATTTCACAACACACTCTAACGCCACCTTAACTTAAGACCATAAGAACAATTTCTTTTAGAGACGTGGTTCCTAACCTTAATTGATCTAAGGTATACTCCACAGTCCTGTCAGAAGAACGCACATACCGCTACATCAATTCTCAATGTATGTTCTCAATGTATTCATTATTTAAAAGTGGATATTGTTATTTCTTTTCAATTGAACTGTCAATTTAGGTTGGTTTGGCCATCAAATGTACTACTACTACTTTGAGTTAAGCTAAATGTTTTAATCCATTACTTTTAGCCAAGTATTTGAACTTTTTGGTCAGTATTTTTAGCTATTTATTTCTGCTATGTATTCATTACTTTTAGCTATCCGTTTAAACTTCTGTGCTCTGTTGCTAACTTGTTTTAACACACTCTTACACAACTGCAACATGTAACTTAGTGTTCGGGTGTTGCAGCTGATATATTATTTTAATTAAATCATAATTTCTATTTTTTCAAATTAGTTGAGATACTCCACAATCTTTCCAAGTACCCGCTGAGAGCAGCAGAAATATCCCCTGTGGTACAAGTACCCCTGGTTGGGATTGGGAATCACTGTATTAGAGCAGTCTTAGGGTTGGGACCCAAAATGGGTCATGAACCCTTTTTATTGGGTCACCAATTGGCAGAGTAAAATGCATTTTTTATTGATAATATCCTCTTTTCAAATGTGATTATTTTTGTGATGTACTTTTATAATGCAATAAATACATTTCACATACATTTAATTTCAAATCCAAAAATTCATGGTTTGTTGTGTTCTTTATCAGCAGTTTATAAATGTCATGGCAATTCATGATGTATTTTTGTAAGTTTGGGTCCAGGGAATTTATCTTTTGGGTCTCGAGCTGAAAAAGGTTGGGAACCCCTGTTTTAGAGGATCAATTATATCAACTCATGTTCAGTGAGTCAAAATACTTTGCAAATGTCTCATACTATTTCCAAGACATGTGGCACAGAGAAGGAGGGTGAGGAAGCAAAACTATTTGTATTATTGTGCTGCTGGGCATCATATAAAGTGTCAAAAACTTGACAAACGTGTGACAAAACTTGATCCGTCTGTCATCAGAAGACCAGTGGGGTTACACTGGGCTTGTGTAATATTTTTTAAAATGAGTGCAGACTCCACACATCCATCCTCCACCTATGCAGCGGCGCACCAATGAAACCAACTTGCTCCTTGCTTTGACATTTGTCATATTCACAAAGATTAAGTGATGTTTCCAAAACCTCGAAGAAAACATGCACGTTGTGTATACTTTTCAGAACACAAGTTACAGTAACTCATTTATGTCTCCGAGTACTTCTACTAAAAGTTATCTGATCACAAATTAAAGGAGTCAGAGTCTAACGTTACTTTATTTCAGTATTTCCAGAAGTCATCCAGCGCCGTGAAGATGAATAGGCTACAGTGAAGGTGTAGCTAAAGCTAGCCGGCTAGCGGCAGACATGCAAGTTTCATGGGGAGGAAATTGTCCCTGTTTACTCTCGCAAATCCACCCCTCTACACCCAGAGGATAACGGCTATCACAGAGAGAAAAGACTAAGACAAGGATGGTATTTTAGTAAACGCTACTGAGACAATCTCTTTGCTGTAAGTAGTTGTTGGTCTAGAAGTTGCCAGGAAATTGGTACTCACTGTCGGTGCGCCTGAAATTCCAGACAGCGTCCAGTTTGCAGTCCTGCCTCCTCCACGTAGAGACAAAAGTAGACGGCAGTTGGAATGTTGGCCCCGCCCCGTCGGTAACGTCACCGCCAGACGATGATGTCCGGTCTATGGAGTATTATCAGTGCCATAAAAAAATACAAAATAAAGATAAAAAAATATATAGTTGTGTACATAGGCACCGATTTATGTTTTTGTCCGTGGGTGCCTGGTTAAAGGCGCTGTAAGTGGGTTTTTTTCCCTTCTTTTTTTTAAATAAATGTTAAATAGGTCTACATTCAGACAGCCATGTCTGATATGAGTGTTGTGTCAGTAACATGGGTCCTCTGCTCTGCAGTATACAGAAAATAATTTTTTTGGTATTCCTTTCCCACTCTCCAATCAAGAGAGAGGATTCCAGAAATGTCTATACTGTTTACTGCATCGTGGAGGGACTGGGAGATCTGACCAAACACACTATATCAGTGATGGCTGTTGGAATGTAGACCTATTTAACACTTATGATTTTAACAAAGTGTAAATCACTTACAACATAATACACTGATTCAGTGCACTGGGCTTTTTTCCCTGCAGACAACCCCATCAAGGATCATGAGTTTGCCTCCACATATCACACACAGGGGGCTCGGAGCATGCGAGACACCGGTCGCAATAAATCCATATTTAAGGTAAGACTTGGCGTATGTCCTATTGAAGGAAGCTTCTTTTTTGCAGTTTCGGCCTCTGTTCTCACTGCATTATATCATCACCGTTAGGTCTTTTATCTCTTCTACCGAAGAAACTCTCAAGCAACATTTATTTTTCTCATGTTTTTACATTTATTTTTACTCATGTTTTTACTTACTTACTTAAGCTGCAACATGCACATCTAGTAGGTTAGTGGGTGATGACCTTGTCTGTGTGTGTTGTGGGTGTGGTAAGGGTGAGGAGGAAAAGTGCAGACTGTGCTAAGATCAATGTTATTACATTATATATCCTATTTTAGCCTGTAATGTTTTTCATTGGGATGACATCACAGATTTTTAAATCGCTTTTCAACATTTTACAAATATTAAAAATATGTGGATTAAAAATTGCAGTTGGAGGTGAACAGTTTTACAGACGTCTTTTTTTTTTTTTTTTTTTTTTTTACAGTGGTGGCCTATGGAGAAAATCCTTTCTGGGCTGCAGGGAGATTTTTTGTTGCAGCACCACGAGTAGCCACTGGAATAAAAAATAGCTGCAAGGCTGAGCGGTGGTAATAAATGCCCTTTGGAAGTAATTCCTCATACATTTCATGGTGTAAAGTGCCCATTTATATTTGCTGCACAACAGCAATAGTTGGATAAAAGTAAATGCCAAATACTTTGCTGTATCCATGTAGCATCATGAGAGCATTTAAGACACATGTTGGCAGATCATACAGACTTCTTTAACATCACTTTTATGATCCTCATTTTCTTTTTACTGCTGCCTGCTTCTCCTTTCTCTTATCTTATCTTTCTGTTACTGCCCTCATGCTTTTATACTCTTCCCTCTTTTTCATCGTAAAACACACAGTACATGTTTTAAATAGCACCTCGTAAAAATATATGCATTTAGTGTTGTTTGTGTTTCCTCTCTCTGCTGCTTTTTTATGCATGACAGTTCAATCCCAAGAGAAAAAGCACTATGAAGCATTATAATATTGTGTTAACTATTCTCTGTTGTCTCTTGTCAGCAGGCAGGATTTTCTTTACAGTCCATCAGCAATCTCACAACAGGGGATAACGATGGCAGATTGTAGTTTACTGTTCACTAGCCTGAATCTCAGTCCGATGTAAAGTCCTCTGGGCTCCGCTCCCTGATGGCTCTCTCAGTAAGTCTCCAGTTTTCTGAGGATCTGATTAAAGTGATGAGGAGGAGGCTGTCTCCTGTGACCTTCATCATCTGGATTTTCAAGTCCATTTGCATCAGGGAGTGTGTCTGCGTGGTGTTGGAAAGAGAGTTTAGATTTATAAAGATTGCTTCAAATCACAAACACCTGAGACCATTATAACGTCAAACATTGATTTAAAAACACTTAAAAAAGTTTTTTTTTAAATCAATTATGTGTCATTTATTTTTATTTGATCAACAAGATTAGTTTAAATAGAGGAGAGCGGGAGATAACCAGCCCAAGTCTTATATCATATTTTGCATAACTGTATTTTATTTTACATCTTAATTATCCTAATCTATCAAATTATTTTCCCAAATCAGGCACTTTTAATGGATTTCAGTCATTTTATGATGCATTGCTTCTTCTCTGTGTTGTTGTTGTTGTTTTCTTTTTTCTTTGTCTTAATTGATGCAGTGTCATTGTAAATGAGGGTCATCCCTCAATTATCTCAAGTATAAATAAAGGTCCAATGAATGCATATCAAATTGGAAATAATAATACAAAATTGAATGATTAGTAAAAGACCAGAACAATATAAGGAAATTGTATAATGTAAATAGTCTAATGTTACACAAAATATCAAGCCAACAGAGAACCTTTACTTAAGTATCCATTCAGCACTGCAAAACACTCCATTACATTAAAAAATCCTTCTTGATTAAAAGTATAGAAATATAATCAGAAAAAATGTATAGGCCTACCATCAAAAGATAAAGTACTCGTTCTGCAGAAAAAATTGACCCTGTGACTGATACATATTATAATGTATGGCATATTATTAATACTGATGCATCAATGTGTCACTCATCAGTCATCAATCACTGCTTTTTTGTAAGAGGACAAGCCAAAAAGGTTTAAACTTTAACAATGCAGCTGAGAAGTAACTATATCTGTCAAATAAAGTGGAGTAAAAGTGTTTCAGTGTAACAGGTGGAGAAGTATAAAGTAGCACAAAGTGGAAATAATCAAGTGAAGTACAAGAACCTTAAAAGTTTACTTAAGTATCCTACAGAACTTGAGTAAAAATACTTACTATGTTACTTTCCACCAAAAGTAAATAGTCTAATATTATAGAGATGATTATGTCAATAGGGACAGGGACTGGGACTACAGATGCAAATTAGATTTTAGCTATTTCAGGTGCAATATATTTACTGTGCATTGTCCCTGTCAAATACATAAATAAATAATAGGCTATGTTAATGCACACTAGCCTACAGGCTATGAAGAATGTAAAAACAGTGTAAACAATAAGGAAATGCCAAGTAAACAGCAACATAAAACATTATATAAGAAATGATCAATATGCCTAGGCTATATTATATAATATTATCAATATTAAAAAAAAAAGAGCTGAACACAAACAGATGAAATAACCTGCTGAATTGTCCGATGGCTGTGTGTCTCCGGTGTTGAGAGACGTGCAGAGGAAAGGCACCGTCGAGAGCTTTTCCCATGAGACTCTTCAGTCTGCAGCCGACATCTGGGCTCTTCACCACTGAAAGGTTTCTTCGCCCTGCGTCTCCCATCCTGCACGAGGAGCAGGTGCACCACGTGCTCGTGCTCCTGAGGGGAAAAGAGGGGAGCACACTTCCAAGAGGAGGCTCACAGAAAGTGCTGCAAGAACAACACTTGTGACTGTTTTTAACAAGTGTTTGTTTGATGTTTCCTCTCATAACATCCACTGTGAGCACCGAGGATGGAGTCACCGGCCGGGACAGCGCTGCTCTGGGTGTGTCTGCCTGAAGTCACTATAATGATTTTATTTATTGGAGTAACTGAAGGAAACTAAAGGTAAGAATGAAGAACTGATTTATTTTTCTCTCTTTTTTCAGCATAGTTACTTATAATGCCAATAATTCACATTTAATTTGTTAACAATCCAATTTAATACCTTTTATGTAGAGCAATGGTGTTGATTTAATATTGTTTGAGTAAAAAATATGTTTTACTGTGCTGCCAGATAAATAAATAGCTCTCTAAATGTATTATATGAGAAAATATACAATGCAGAATATTGATTTGCAATGGTAGGGACATTTCTTGTCACCATATTACTTCAGTTTAATAAATAATAATAATAATAATTTAAAAAAGAAAAAAGAAAATAAAATGTATGTTAAAATTTTGTTTTAATTTATTATTGGCAATATTCTCCATACAGGCTATGTTAATTTGTTTGATAGTTGATAGCAATTAGTTGGAATTAATCCAGTACCAAATCAAAATTATTTCTCAGAAACTTCCTATAAAATAACTGGGAAATTGTTCCAAAATGATGGAACCATAAAATAACGCATTATAAAAAAATAAATCATAAAAATAAATAAGTAGTACATGTAGTTTGTATGTTTGCAGTTGAATTATCCCTTTTTTAAACCCATCAGCTATCCTGCAGTTATGACACATATATGATACACACTTTGCTTTCAGTCTGCACTCTGGTTTCCTAAGTGATGCTGCTCCTGAGGGAGAGCAGCTGATTGGCTCATAGAGGCTCAGAGCTTCAGGCTGACTGTGTGTGTGTTTTCGTTAATGATCCACCAATTAGTCACACAATGGTAACAGTCGCCTAATCACCTCGTCATGAGAGGGTGAAAAAGCTGTCACTGTCCTCATGTTTTGGTTTTTTTTTGGAGGGGGGGGGGCTCCTTTTTGTGGTTGTAAATGGATTTTAGGTGCACCTCCACCTCCACCTCCACCGCGCCAAACCTGTAGGAGCAATGCATCATCAGTATCGTACAGTTTCTCTTGTAGCTGCTTCAGTCACCACAGCAACCAGCTGCTGTGTGACGGGCCAGTCCCAGTCGTCCCCCCTGTCCCCTGACTATAATCTGTCATACGCACCATAAACACTCCCACAGACTCCCTGTGTGTGAACCATAAAAACTCTCTTCTGCTGCCGCCGGGTTACTGCAGGAAAAGTCAACTTGAACCCTTTGCTCAACACTGCCGGTCACACATAGAGTAGATGACTGCAAAGGGGGCTGTAACACGAGTGTTCGTCCACAGGTCAGAAGATGACGGGCCAGGCGGCTGAGAGAGATCGGTCGCCACACCATCTGTCAGTGAAGACCACCTTGGAGGAGGAGATCGAGAGAGCGGAGAGTATTCTCAGCAGGTGAGGGTGAAAGCATGTTGTCTCAGAGGTTTGAGTCAATCAAAGCACGTGATGTGCAAAAGAAGTGAAAGCTGCCATGCATAGGCGTAGATTTGGGGGGGTGACGCAGGGGACACGTACCCCTTAGAACATGTGCATTCGTCCCCACCAATAAAAACATGAAAGTAGCAGACGACTTTTACTTCGCCAAACTGCTAGAACACGACTCATAGATGCAACACAACACAATCGGCAGAATAAATGTTGGCATTGTACGTTTCTGCAAACCATGGATATGTCACATTTGTACGTTTCATATGTAGCGGATATCAATGTGAGCTCACGGTAAAGCATATAGATGGCACTTTTTCCCCAAAAAATCTTTATTGACAGTCACTTTTACATGCCTAGTCTGGCGTACATGGTGAACAGTGCCTGGATAAAGCCTTACTTCCTGTCTGTACAGGAAGTCTGTTTTCCCGTTCTCAAAGTCCCTTCGGGAAACAACAACAGCCTCCGAGTTATCAACCTGCATGCTGAAAATGACAAGTTTTGAAGAAGATTTGGATCGTGCAATAAGGCAGGTCTAATCTGTTCTTTCGGTGAATGATTGTAAAGAAAGTTTAAACATTTTCGTGTAGGTGTTCCACCAAAACGGTTTCCCTCCTGACGCTGTTTTGCAGAGGCGCAGGGCGTGGCACCGCCCAGGATGATTGTGATTGGTTTAAAGAAATGCAAACAGGCCAGGGATTTTTTTTCCCTATCCAGAAGTGAAAGCGCACTAAATCCAGACTTTCCCCAGCAGTGCTGTGGAGATAGGTCTGACTACACAAGACTATTATGTGCCAAACTACTCTTCACTACAGTCGCAGTTTTGTGAATTAAAACAAAACTTAAGTTTAGGCAACAAAACTAGGTGGGTAAGTTTAGGAAAAACATTGCGGTTTGGACTAAAATAAGGATATTTGTTACGTAAATTACGCAAGTTACATAATCAACGCACATTTTTTTTAAATCAATGGTTATTGTCCCGAACTCTCCTTAAAAAATATTCGGTTTTGGTGGCCTGCTGCTTAGCAGGCATCTTGCCCAGGTTTCACACCATCCTCTGTCCCCTCCTCCTACATCACTTTAGAAATGTTGATATATGTATGAAACGTACAAATGTTACATGTCCATTGTTTGCAGAAACATATGAACAGGGTGTATGCACACCCAAAAAGAAAGGTATGCCAACATTTTATTCTGGCGACTGGGCTGTGCAACGGTTGCAGTCTGCCATAAAACGGAAAGAAGATGAAGCAACTATGCACGGTTGAAGCAGTATGACATTTCTACCATAAATTGATGCAGAAAAATTCAGCAGAACGCTGGAAATGAAGAGTTTGACGTTCAAAATGTATTGGGGGAGGATCCCCAGACTCCTCGCTTAATATGTGTCCCCCCCAAATGTTGAAAAGAAAATCGATGGCCTTGTCAATGTGTGTTTTCTGGTGTGTTTTCACTCCCAGGGTGCCATCTGTGTGTGATGACACATCCTCAGAGCTACAAAGAGTCGCTGCTCTCGACCCTCACGGACGTAATTCTAGAAATTCTTTTCAAAGGAATGGAGCGATCTCAAGGTAAAGCTGTAACAACCAGCTGAGGCACGACAGCCTTCTGCACAAAGCGCTTAGAAACTGACTTAGAGAAGGTGAAACATTATTGTGCAGGTTCTTTTATTTGATTTTCTTTATAGCAAAGGTTGTCATGGCTTTTTATAAACAGCTCACGACTCAGACAAAATGTACAGAAAGTGTTTTTAAGGTAATACGCTGGATAAAAGAACACAATGTAAACTGGATTAAAGCACACCTTGATGACCAAACTGTTGGTTACACATTATCAAGTGAAACATTTTGTGTACTAGGAGCATAAAACCAGATAAATGGTTATTCTGTCATCGTGTAAAACTAATTCTTGATGCACTTCACTTTTAAAATGATTTAGGACTAAACAATTTGTAAAAATGGAAATCTTTTACAGTAAAAGCAGTAATTGTATCCAAAAACCTCCTGGATAAAGATAAAGTATTTCTTCTTTGAGGATGTTTTTCCCAAACAGTTTAATATGTTTAAAGCTTATATTGTTACGTTTTACGGTAAGTAGCTTTAATTTAGCATTAGCTAAATAAATCAATGTAATTTTAATCATAAATGTGTCAAATTAATTGTGATTCCTGGTAGAAAACATTAAACCAAATGAGATTGTAGTGACGCTAAACTGTATTGGTTTCTCAATATGTTCTGAGTTGTTGTGCAGCTCCTTGGAGATGGGTAGCTTTTATGTCACTGGCATGTGTCTATGCTGAGAAAAGTGTGTGTGTGTGTGTGTGTGTGTGTGTGTGTGTGTGTGTGTGCGTGCGTGCGTGCGTGCGTGCGTGCGTGCGTGCGTGCGTGCGTGCGTGCCTCAGACTGGTGAGCCTGGTGGTGAGACTGAGAGAATGGGCACACAGGAGCCTGTTGGAGGAGGAGGAGCGGCCAGACTCCTTCCTGGAGCGCTTCCGTGGCCCTGAGCTGAGAACGGCCCCCAGCCGCATCAGCAACACGCAACCAGATGCCAATGGCAACAATGCCAAAGGGATCTTTAGGTATGCCTGCCTGAACCATTACTATGCACGTTGATACACACTATATGCACTGGGTGACCAGAAGAATAGAAACATGCAATCAACAGTTCTGTAACAAGACTTAATTTGTGAAATACTGTTGATATCAGATACAAAGACTTTTTAAGGGTCACCTCTTCTGCACACAGCGTTAATGCTTAGGGTTAAAGGGGCATTTTCAAAAGTCATACATGTTATTCCTGGTCTAATACAGTCCAAAAATATTAGTAAAAATTAAAACTTTGTCAAGTATTAAAGTGTGGAACCGCTCCACAAATGATGAATTGGGAAAGATGTTACAGATGTTCTGAGCAGATGGATACATTTGCTGTTTCATAACTGAGAACACTACAATAGATCATGTACTGTATGTCCCTTGGAATAATTTGGCGTAACCTATTTTTTTTTACACTTTTGTAGTCTTCGTTATGTGAAAGAAAAACACAAGAGAAATGTATTAGGAAGATATTAGACATGTATTAAACATACTTGCATATTCTAATAGTCATAGATTTGTTAGATTAGAAAGTAGTCTATGAACTATTATAGATTTAACTTATGTTACTTATGGATGGAATTATAGTGAAAAGAAATGATTCCCCTTTTTGTTGGGGACCCCCTAGAACCCCCCTCAAGGACCCCTGGGGGTCCCTGGACCTCATTTTGAGAACCACTGAGATGGATTATACAACAATGAGTTCCAACCAAGCAATTTGATTGGATAAGAGGAATTCCACGAGTGTTAGGGTGTAAAGTCCACACTAAACGATACATTGAAACTAGTTTGATAAAGCTGTGTCGATGGTTGCACACGCTTCATCTTAACTACTCTGGCGTAAAGTAAAAGTAAACAAATTAGAGAAAAGCAAAAATTAAGCTAATGCTAACAATATAAAATATAGACATCAACATTCAGTTAAAAAGGCCGAGCTGAATACACTCTGAGCAGGAAACGATGGAGCGACGTAACGTTACTGTCTGATCAGCTGAATCACACATGCCACCAAAGTGACGGTCAATAGACTCTAATTTCACTGCTTGCACAATGAATGGAAACATACAGATAAATGATAACTGTTGTTTTGAATATCATCAGCTCGTGCCTACGACCAAATCACAGCCGTGATGATCAGTACAACAACACTCCATCTCGTGTGATATCGCTTAAATAAAACAATAAAACATTCTGTGGGTCCAGAAAATCAGTCTCCCATTCATTGTTTATGGAGTAACTTCAGCCTTTATACTTGATGACATCATACGTTTTGATTTCTGGCTTTGAGAGAGAGTAGCTCATGTTCACAAATATGGATATAGATAGGATATAGAAATAACATATTGGAATTCTTAATTTAGGTGGTGTTCCCCTTTAATTTTGCCCAGAGGTCACAACAGAATGACAACAAAATTAAGCCTCATTAGGTTATAGACACGTCCTGTTTAAATACATTTTGCTTCATCAAATAAGGAAAAGGTGGACAAAATATTAGAAACACATTTCAATATAATACAGTATAATACAACACCAATTCTATTGCATTGCATTGCTTTATATCTTGCAGCTGCTATTTTTCTGTATGTCTTTGGAGTAATATGTACTAACTTAAGCCTGTAAGACTGTATTATTTGCAATCTCTCGATGCTTCCAGGAAAAAGTGGGATTTGTTTGTGGTGTCCCCATCTGATAACGCCTACTACCGCTGGTTATTTGTTATCGCCACAGCGGTGCTCTACAACTGGTTCCTTGTTGTAGCGAGGTAATAACACCACAATCGTTATTTGTTGGGGCCCCGCGGCCTCCAGAGAGGGGTGATGGATGGAGTGAATGGGTGCACTGTCCACTTATTGGACTGGAGCAGTAAATCATTTTCTTTTTATATTCACAGGGCATGCTTTGACAAGTTACAGGTGGGCAATTACATCTGCTGGCTGGTGCTGGACTACCTCTCTGACTCTGTGTACATAATGGACACTTGCGTCCGACTTCGCACAGGTAATCTATTTAAACATACAGCTTCTGGCATCACGACACAATGTTGTTGTATTACACAAACACGCTTTAAAGACCCCATGTGTAGATTTTTTATGTGATTATTCAAAGGCATATACGGAAGCCGAGAATGGCCGTTAATTATTTTGTTATCTCGAGATTAGTCTGACTTACTATGAGAACCACGTCTGGATAAAGCTTTACAGTCAACAACGGCAACAGCCTCCAAGTTGTCAACCTACACGCTGAAAATGACAAGTTTTGAAGATTTGGATTGTGCACTAAGGCAGGCTTGCTCTGTTCTTTTGGTGAATGACTGTTAAGACCTACAAAGAATAATGTTCACAACATTTTCGTGTAGGTGTTAGACCGTCCCAACACTATTTTGCAGAGCAGGCGCGGACACATCGCTGTGGAGATAGGCCTGGCTACACAAGACCATCTCGAGATAATAAAGCTTGGTTTCTCGTGATAACGAGTTAATTTATGGAGATAATGACAAGTTTTTTTTCTGTCAAAGATTCCCAACTTGTTACCATTACAACAGGAGGAGCAGTTTGCCAAACAGGCAAAACTGACATAGATAGAACAACTAACATAGATTACTAAAGCGTTTTTCAGACAGTGTATATGGTTGGACAAGTTCTGGTTTGGTAACAGCAGTCTCCTTTTAAATGCCACAACTGTCAGGGCTGCCTCTCTTTGTTCTGTTTCATATTTGTGTTGTATTGGTGTCCACTGAGAAACACTGACGCCATCATTCTGTTTAAATTCTGGACCATGACATACACACACTGCTGTTCTCGGCTTCTGCACATATGTTTTTGTTTGTGGAAGAATATGACAATCCTGGTGGCAATTGATATAGTTTATGTCATTTTCAGCCCATTAACCTATTATTTGATGACCCAATTTGACTTAACACTGACAAATTATTGTGTTCCTACAAACGTTTTGCATATCCAGCAGACACAGCACAACATTAGCATTCATTTGGAGTTTGTTTCTGGCCACCTTACAATTGTTAGTCTAATATTTACGCTCCCTTTAACTATTTTTTGTTGAGGGAACCATCTAAATGCTCCACTGTGTTCACCGGCTAGCTAACTTTATTGTGCACTAGGTTTAAGAGATTTTTCAGCTGAAAACAGCCACTTGCAGCTGCTGAAAACAGTGTTATTGAGAGCGTCAAACAGTAAAGTTGCGAGACGGAAAACCAAAACAATGTGTGCTCTATTCTTCTCGTCTCAGGGTTCCTGGAACAAGGTTTGCTGGTGAAGGACCACGCCAAGCTTAGAGACAGCTACGTCCGAACGTTACAGTTCAAGCTGGACGTAGTGTCCATCCTGCCCACTGACCTGGCGTACATCTCCACCGGCATCCACACGCCGCAGCTCAGGTTCAACCGTCTGCTTCGCTTCCCGCGCATGTTCGAATTCTTTGACCGAACTGAGACGCGCACCAACTACCCCAACATCTTCCGTATCGGCAACTTGGTGCTTTACATCCTGGTCATCATTCACTGGAACGCCTGCATCTACTACGCTATATCCAATTCTTTGGGATTCGGCTCGGACACTTGGGTGTTCCCAAACATCTCCAAACCTGAGTATTCCTCCCTGACTCGGAGTTACGTCTACTGTCTGTACTGGTCGACCCTTACTCTTACCACTATTGGAGAGATGCCTGCACCGGTGCGGGATGAGGAGTACCTATTTGTTGTCTTTGACTTTCTTGTCGGGGTGCTGATCTTTGCCACGATCGTGGGAAACGTCGGCTCCATGATTGCCAACATGAATGCCACCCGTGCCGAGTTTCAAGCCCGGATCGATGCCATCAAACACTATATGCACTTCCGCAAAGTCAGCAAAGAACTGGAGACACGAGTCATTAAATGGTTCGACTACCTCTGGACCAACAAGAAAGCCGTAGACGAGAAGGAGGTGTTAAAGAATTTGCCAAACAAACTGCGGGCTGAGATCGCTATTAATGTACACCTGGAGACCCTGAAGAAAGTACGCATTTTTCAAGACTGTGAGGCAGGCCTGCTGGTGGAGCTCGTGCTCAAACTACGCCCACAGGTCTTCAGTCCGGGGGACTACATCTGCAGAAAAGGGGACATAGGAAAGGAGATGTATATCATTAAAGAGGGGAAGCTGGCTGTGGTGGCTGACGACGGGGTCACACAGTACGCTCTCCTCACCGCTGGCAGCTGCTTCGGGGAAATCAGCATCCTGAACATAAGAGGCAGTAAAATGGGAAATCGTCGGACGGCCAACATTCGCAGCTTGGGTTACTCCGATCTCTTCTGCCTCTCTAAGGACGACTTGATGGAGGCGGTGACCGAGTATCCAAATGCTAAGACTGTGCTTGAGGAGAGGGGCCGGGAGATCCTGATGAAGGAGGGTCTGCTGGATGAGAACGCAGAGAGCGGCGGACTGCAGAAAGAGGACACAGAGGAGAAGGTGGAGAGGCTGGAGTCCTCTCTGGACACCCTTCAGACTCGCTTTGCCCGTCTGCTCAGCGAATACAAACACACTCAGCAGCGGCTGAAGCAGCGCATCACTCTGCTGGAGCGGCATCTGAGGCAAACGGACTGCGGCGCAGGTGCAAGCGATGACATAGGTGCAGACGCAGAGACGGTGAATGAAAGAGACCCTGGGCCTGTTGCCCACACAGATGGTTGGAATATGGTGCAAATGGAGGACAAAACGAGCCCAAAAAAACACTAACTGTCACACTGAGGAGATTTTAGACTTCCATTGTGAGAATGTTTTATCAGTTTAGCTGAGTGTAAAGAGATGTCTGCATGTCAATAAACGAAAAAGAAAAAGAAAGTGGACAACACTGCTCTGCCCATGCAGTCTTTGAGTTCTTGTCGATGCCAAAACCAGTGAGTTGAATGTATGTTTAAATCAACAAGTCCTCCAAACCATACGACCACATAAGTCGTTTGTTCCTACGGTTTAATATGACCAACACGAGCGTTTCCTGAATTAGCACCTAGCAGTGGAAGGAAATACGACCCATAGGTGCGTTTCCATCCTCATACCTAAACATAATTAAACATGTTGTTAATGTTGTGAAACAGTCGCAGTTTGGTTTAGGCACAAAAACTATACTTGGGTATGTTTAGGCAACAAAACTACTTGATTGTGTTTGAGTTAAAAACAGTGCATTTGTTACGTTACTTCACTGTTGTGCCTGCGTACATGACGTATTTCCATTTGTTACTTGAAGCCGTTTACTTTAATTTCAAACGGAACACAAACACCGGTCTCCTGGGTCAAAGTCCTGTGTTTGTTTGACCCATCCACCGCCCCTCCTGACCCTAAATTGTGTTTCTCGGTCTCAACATTATGCTACATGACTTCCTGCTTTGCTACTATGCTAGAGGACGCCGCCTAACAACAAAACGGAAATATGGGTCGTAATTGACGCTTATACAAACGATGCTGTTGTTTTCCGGTGGGGGACAGTTTAATTTAAATGGTGGCTTTAAAGTTACTTCCAAGCTAATTCAAGGTATGGAGAACACATTACTGATGAGAAAAAAAATAAAAGTACATTAAAAACCTACAAATTAAGTACTGGAAATGATAGGTTGTTCTAGTTTTTGGGTCACTTGTAAACATCTTGTGTTTGGTTGCATCAGCGGAGGGACTCAGCTCTCTCAACATGTTATATATCATGCTACACCTCGTCTCTCGCTGCTCCTCTTGGGGAAAAAGTCCAAGGAGAGACGGTATGATTTGCTGAGTTCACAAACACAATTATTTTCCAGTGTCCTTTTGTTCCAGGTTAGATCTGAATCAGGTGATGATTATCATAAACCTTTGACATTTTCTTCCTTACTTTGGCTGTTGTGCAGCTTTTTTAGTTTTTTCAGTCTATTTTTATTTGCCATAAGATTTACTTTGCCCACCTTATATTAAAATGAGTAAGCCACTTTGTCGCTGTTTGCATTTAGTTGCTCCCATTTCTATTATGCAGAGTCACTCTCTGCAGGGAGGGACTGGGGATTTTCCAGTTATTCAGCCCTCTGCATTCCAGGATACAACTCAACCACATGAGCAGTGTCGATAAGCGCAGCTGGAACAATGCCTCTGCAGCAGAGCTGGCTACGATAAAGGGGCAAGAGGTAATGAGTGCATATCCCCTGAAGTAGTGGGTGGGATCAAGTACCATGGACAAATCTCCAGTTACCTGCCGTAGGCTGGTCAAACAGCATTAATCTATATGAAGTCTCTCCATTGTATATCACATTAGAAAGAAACGACAGGTACAGCTCTGGACAGGCTTGAATATCAAAATACAACCTTAATATGAAATTAAATAGATGTGAGATTCCCAGTAAATGAGAATATCTATATCAATATATATAGGCTATGAGCTACATTTTATTGAAAAATTAAGTTTTTAAATATAATCAGTATTTCAATGACTATATTTCAATGAATGGGTCGACTAATCTGAAATATATCATTGAAATGTGGTTGAAACAATGGTTTTATGTACTAAAAATACAAAACAAACAAACAAACAAATTTGTCCCAGTTTAGACGACTTTTGACCTGTGAATCACCAAAACCATGCTACCTTATAGTTACATATGGGTTGCGGTTGCATGGCGCCAAAATTTACTCTGGCTCAAATAATGTTTTGATATAAATCAAAACCAGAAGTAAGCAAGTGTGAAGCCCATGCATGCAGGGTTTTTCCTGCATAGAGGAATTTTTGGTGCCCCCCAAACAGGTTTTAGCCAGAACCAATGGAAAATCACCAGCACCAAAATGATTAGAATTGAGAATAAAAATAGCAATTCAAATCCCCTCTGAATGTGTTTAATAGCAATTGATCTAACAACTATTGAACAAGCATAAACTTAAATATGATGAATAGAATTTTTAAACCTTGGATTCAACAAGAATTTGTATGTTGGAACCAGATGCTTTATGTTAAGAAGAAAGTGTTTGCCAGCAGCCAGTTACATCCGTTCAATGGGATTTGGTAAGCAGTGCCAAAGCAGGCTAATGTATTGACAAAGCAATCCCACTAAAAGTGCAGTAACTCGCTTTTTAAACTGTTTTCAACCAAATCACACGGTCTTCATCAGCAGAAATAGCTGGTGTTAGCCATCAGTATAGAGGCAGAGGTTCACTCACTGAAGGCTCCGTCACTTCTCATTTGAATTGCCGTCCACGCTCCCTGGTCAAACCTGGTTGAAAACATTACATCTGTCTGTTACGTCATTACCATGACAAACTGTAACTTAAAGGCCCTGAAAATGTATTTTCTCAATCAGTTTCTTACTATGAATACTGGGGTCCCACATTAACTCACTATTTTCTGTCAGAGTCTTGGTTATTTCCCATTAGATATTGCTGCATTTCTTTTTTTCCTGTATGTTCTTTTTGTTGGTTTAAAGTGGGAGGGGCTCAGTTAGAAAAGGTGATGTTGCCTAATTCTGCGAATCAATCAGAGTTCAGCACCATTTGAATCTGTCTCTGATGACAGGTGTTTGGCCACTGTCAATCAGATCTGATCAAACCACACCCACACTCCTGATGAAGATCAGCAGAGTTATGGGGTGTTAAAAGATTTTTATACCTTGATCATTTCTCTGTAGTCATGGTTCATGAATGTTTCATGTTAAAGAGAGAAGCCACATTTTCAGGGGTTTTAAGTGCTAATTCAGAAACTAATGAGGGAAATTAAATAACTGTAATTAAATTACAAAATAAATGTAATTGTAATTAAATTAGTTACTAATTAAAATGTTGGGGAGTACATATATTATTTTCAGAAAAACGCTTAATAAAACATTCATTCTGTTGCTTTGCATCTTTTCTCTGTGCAGGAATGTCTTCTTTTGGCATATTTCCAGACAACACTACAGCACTCTACACTGTCTGCTTTACATTTATTTTTTAGGACTTTTGAGCTTTATTGTTCAGTTTAAAACATTTGTTAGAAAAGTAATCAAAGGGTAATCAAATGTAATAACTTAGATTACTTTGATGAAGTAATTCAAATAGTTACATTACTTAATACATTTTTAACAGGGTAACTAGTAATCTGTAACCTATTACATTTCCCAACACTGTGCAGCACAAGCTTAAATCAGCTGTTTGTCACATTGTTAAAGACCTCCTCCAGACACATTTTAAAGAATGTAAAAATACTCTGCTATGATCAATATTTTGTCTAACATGGTTTTCCCATAAAAAAAAGTTTAAAACATTTTTTTTTTTTTTTTTTAAACTCTGAAAATGTGCTGGAAGCACATCTACTCTTCTCCCTCATTAAGAAATTCTGGATCTGGCCTCAAGCCCCGC
>JAOVVB010240130.1:0-22241 GCA_028570985.1 Heterobranchus longifilis | reverse complement strand
AAAAGGGAGAATGGGAGGACTGGGTTAGAGGAGGACGGCACGTCTGAAACGCGCACACACACATCTCGGTGTGTGTCCTCAAGAGGACCGGATCAAACAGAATAACTCACACGTCAAAGCGCAGGTTCTGCTTCTCCTCAAAGAAGTAGTCCAGGATGTACTTCCTGACAAAGTCTGGGTTTAGCGTGTTGTCTATCACCTCTGTTCTCCCGAACTAGATCAGAACCAGGAAAGAGACAAAAAAAAAAGACAAAAGAAGAAGAAGTGAGCTTTGAGACAGCACATCACACTGTCAGTCTACTGCTCTATTAACCCCCCACACACCCCTCCCCCCCACTGTGTGAATTCACAGCTTCGGATGAGCTCAGATTTGATTAACAGAAGTCAGTGATCGCACACTGTCAGCTCTTCTTCTTCTTCTTCTTCTCCACCTCTTCTCATTGTGCCGGGGATGAGCGAGCCTGAGGAAAACACTTTATGGAGTCCAATTACACTCATTTAATTAATACCACATTCACGCCACTGTCGCTCTCGCAGCCACTTCAAAACAAGGGGCGGGTGATGGGGGGGGTAGAGAAAGAGGAGACAAAGGCAGAGGAAAATAGTGACTTTCACATTTTTTTTGTCTTCACACAGGGGAAATGTCACGAATGATGGGAAGATGGCAAACCATCTCCCGTTCCCTGGCGTTGAGGAGAAAATGGGAACCTGCCAGCACAGACGCTGAATAAAGATTTGTCGGTGCTACAGTGCAAGACCTTCTGATGAGGTGATGCGATGTGCTGATAAACAAATCAACAGACACAGAAAGTGTTGCACCCCCACCGCACACAAGCACATTAATTGTATCCAAAATGAATAATTCAAAGTCAGAGAACTGATGTTGAGCTGCATAAATAAACAATCCCCAGTACAAAGTGCAACCACAAACTGACACAGTGTATTAATAATAACAGTGTTGGTGCTTAATGAGGAGATGAAACAGCAGGATTACAGGCTCACACCTTTGTGATTACATCCAGTGGGGGTAAAAACTCACAGAAGTGAGGTCGCAGCAGCAGAACACTTTTAAGGGATGGACGCCTATGTTAATGCAAAGACAGTCAAGCTGGATTGTGTGTATCATATGACAGTTTGAGAGAGTGGGTTTGCTGGAGTGTAACCTGCCATCAAACATAGAAGTGTGTCTAAGCCTGTGAAAGTTTAACTGCTGTGTGGCAGCAGCTCTCATCTCGCTCTTCCTCTTCATCCCTGTCAGAAAAATGCGAGAGCTTCCTTCCAGGAGATGCAAAGCAGGTGAATTCTCCGCCGAGTGAACAGCAGCCTATTTCAATGATCGCAGCTGAATGTGGCGGCAGGGGGCCAATAGTATATTCAATTTGGTCTCAGGCCAAGCTTAACAGAAGAAGAAGAAGAATCAGCACCAGAGCAAAGAGAACAGCCACCCGAGGAAATAACAGATCTCTCACTTCACATATTATTCCTACTTTGGCAAGTACACAATCGGCCTGTAAAGCACTACAATTAACTGTCAACCCTTCCCAAAAAAACAAATCCTGCTACAGGGATATCTGGGTGCTGCCAGTGTGCACGTCGCTCCCCTCCAATAACCCTAACTAACATAAATTGTGAGCTGCAATGTCAGAAAATGAATGTTGATGAAATGATTATCGTCTCATATTTGGTTAGAAGTGGAAAGGCCATGCTTTGCTTGAATTTAGGGAGGTTATATTGTGTCAGCTGTTCAGTTAAGTGAAAGCGGTAGAAAGAAAAGGGGAAAAATGGCATGCACTCAGAGTAATTACAGATGAGGGAGTTTAACATTAAGACTTTAAGGGCAGCTACAGTTTTATATATTTGACTGCGGATGCTGAGAGAAATTAGTCAAAGGGGGGCAATCCTCCTGGAATAAAACCACTATTTGTCTATAATCATTTGTTTTCATATTCTTCTTTTTTTTAAATCATTATTTTTTCATCCTTAAAAATAAATGCCTTAAATTAAACTGAAAGACATGTGTTGCAGCGCAGTGTTTCCATTTCAGCTAAGAGTGAGACTCTGTTGCTCTTATAGTGCTGTTTTCACAGAGGGCAGGGTTACACACACACACACACACACACACACACACAAAACACACACACACACACACACACACACACGCGGTGTGGAGCAGAAAGAAAGGTGCAGTCGGCAGTCCGCTAACTTGTTGCTCTTGCTACCACTAATTGCTGCTCTGTTTGAACAATGTTAGGCTGAGAAAAAGTGCATGCAGACTGAAATTCACTGTGGTGTTCTGTCTGGATTAAGCTCACTAGCCGCTAGGCTAATTTATGCAGTTTAAACATTGAAATACTGCAGCGGTATCCCGCCTCTCCATCTTCGCCCAGAACGAAGAAATGTCTGGCTGAATCTAGTTAAACCGACCAGTCTGATGTATGTAGATCTGTATGGTTATACTGTAGCAGCCTGGTGTCGTTTTCAGGCAATTTCAGGCATTGCAGAATATTTGATTATTCGCTGCTGATTACTGCAGAATATCCAGAGCCCAAAAAAATTGTATTCGGGAGAGCCCTACACTCGAAACCAGTAAACACTTGAAATATCACGAGGAGGTTTCCAACACTGGATTACAATCTTCTTATCTGCTGTCAGGCCTGCCAGCAAGACTTTGCAGGTTTTGTCCGTAAGGGAAAGGTGGGAATCACCATTTAGAAGATGTACAGCAGCATCCATTGGTAACTGTACCCCCGTTAGTTCTGCAAGGGTACTAACAACCTTCCCCCAAAAACCAAAAAACCCCTAGAATATTTTTCCTTTGATGGATGAATGTGAATGAGTTGCAGACGATTGGGGAGTTTGTCCCACAGAAGGGTAATTGGATTATAGACTGGTGGC
This sequence comes from Heterobranchus longifilis, assembly GCA_028570985.1. Lineage (NCBI taxonomy): Eukaryota > Metazoa > Chordata > Actinopteri > Siluriformes > Clariidae > Heterobranchus > Heterobranchus longifilis. The sequence continues at coordinate 19,346 of JAOVVB010240130.1, read as the reverse complement.
AGAGTGAAAGGTGCTCCAACCAACCATATCTACTCTGGGGAGAACAAAAAGACATTAAATGACAGAGGGGCAAAAAGAGGCGCTTAGCTTTATCAATACTGCACAGCTTGACTCTGCTGCTCACAAAGCCAGCTGTCGTCTGCACTGAAAACACAAGCCTGTATCTCTTTCAGGGAGAGACGTTCACGCTGCACCCACAGTTTGTAAGCTCGAGGCGGGGCCGTGTAGCCGGAGGTGACAGGTGTAGGAGGCTCTTCTCGCCTGAACGCTGCACTTACATTTGCATGTTAATCAGTAAAACGACTCTCTGGCTTTACTAAAAGAACATCATGTTGCTACGAGCATGAAGGTTTGCTTTACTGTGAGCAAAGGCCAGCTGATCGCTCTTAAAAGACATGTGAGTAAAAATTATAATCAGCCACCAAGTTCAAGTGTGGTTTACTGTGAGTGATTAAAGTGAAGCAATTAAATGAAACACTCAGCTCACTCACTCAATCAGCAAATCACTTAAACAATTGATCGAACATCCAACAAATCCATCCTCCAGTCAATCATTCATCTTAATTGTCCCTGCTGGGAAATATATTATGCGGTCAGGTTAGCAGAAATAACGATCACGGACACATCACACACACAAACACAAGTGACCGCCATACAGACATACAGATGACAACAAAACAATTCTCAAGAGGAGTTACAAAGTGTAAACGTTAGCAACACTGTCTTGTGAACCCATTCATGATTTTAGTTTAAAGAGCCCCTTGTGAAAATGAAGCTTTTAACCATGTTAGTATGTATATATGGTGTTTTTTATGTGTTACAAGACATATCATGAGTGAAATGAGCAGTCAGCACCATGGCTGAGAATTTCTGCCTTGAAACTGCAGTGTCCCAACAACAGTCTCAAAAATCTGGATTCAGACATGTGGACACACAGTGATTGCAATCCAATGGCAGAAATGTATCACATTGTAGCTCCTCTCAGGTAGTAGATTAAATAAAGAAAGAAAAGGGACTTTTTCCGTGGTTAGCACTTACCGCTTTGCAGCTGATCGGCTTGCCATTCATGTCAGTGGTAGGTGGGGCCAAGGGCTCCCAGTTTTGTCCTTTGTTATAGGTGATGAGAGTTGTCACTTTGCCATCGATCTTCTGATTGGCCAGGAAGACTCCTTTGATTCCACGCACCTGGGAAACAAAGTGGATTTAGAACAGATATGGTTAACTTTGCAAAATACTACCTAACTGCACATTTAAAGTGAGCCTATGTAACTTTTGTTGAATAGTGGCACTGGAAACCACCAGGTCGGTGCGCAGGAGTAGTTAAAAAAGTGAAATTTATTAACAAAAAGTTTACTGAAACAAAGGGCAAAAATCTAACCGGGAATTTTCGATAAAACTAAAATTAAACTGAAGCAAAAGAACACCAAACAAATGGAAACTGCAACCTCACTGCAAGATGCCAACTTCTTTCTCACAGTGATGTAATTTTACCGGCTCAGCCTCACCTTACTGGAACCTACCACCTAAGTAGGGGTGAGCTTTACTGAACATCATCATACAAAACACACAGAATAATGAAAATACCATTAATACAAGATCTAAGTTACTGCTGACATCACAATCAATCTATGGGCACCCATCCATACCTATCAGCACCCCAAATATAATACAAATCTAATTTACTGCACAACTGTCTTACCCATCTTTCTACATGTTAGCAGTGCCCAGCCCCTCCCTGCTGAGAGGACATAATTAGACAAACCTGTCGGCACTTTCCTTGATTGAGCAGCTGTTGTACCCAACATCCCTGGCAGAAAATCTGAAAAGTCCTATGAGCCCATGAAACACACTAACTAAACTACACCTTAATTAACAATGTATCAAATAAACTGTAAATTGTAAATTGCACATCTGTTAACTTGCACACCTGTGAACTCTGCACTTTATATACTTTGCACACCGGAGTTCTCAGCTCATATCCCCTGTACATATACCCACTGTTTTTTGTTTTGTTACCTACTGTTTTTATTTTTATTTATCCGTTTATATATACTTCTGTGTTTTTTTGTGTTTTTTGTGTTCTTGTGTATGTACCGTTGCACCAAAGCAAATTCCTTGTATTGCCAAGTATTCTGATTCTGATTCTGAAACTGAAACATTAGACTGAAATCAACAGTTAAGCAGACACAACACACTGGCAACACATTAGACTGAAATTAAAAGAGACAGAGCGCCCAACAGAGGGGAAAACATCTAGCTACAGCTAACGGCTAACGTCGACAACAACTCCTAAATGGATAAATATTCAGAGAAGACATTCATTGTTGTTTTTATAAAGTCTCTAAAAAAAGACACTGCTGTTCCGTGCTGGATTACAATGCTTCTGAAAAGGGATACAATCTCATGTTGGAAAGCTACAATGCTATCAGTGGAGGCAATTTTAAAGTAAGTCTCTAGACTGCAGCCTTCCAGAGATATTATAAAAATAGCAACTAGAGTACTTTGATGTTGTTTATGGCATTGCAGATAGTGAAAAGGCAACCAGATGAACTGATAAACAACAAATCCAATGTGTGGGGCATTGAGGGAGGGAGACAAAGCGAGCACGGAAAGAAACAGAACTTATTTAAGAGGCGCTGAATTATTCACCCAATATTATCTTATGTGTATCAATAACACAATATCAATATTTCATTTTTTTTTAAATGTCACAGTTATTGTCAATACCGGAATATTGCGACACCCCTACCTTGACCTATACGATTGCATTTAGAATTTTAACCAGAACATAAGAGAATGTCAGCAGTGGTTGTGGTGCGATGCCTGGGCTGAAAGGAAACCACTGACACGTAAACTGCAGGGCTGTGAAAGTTAAATTCACTTACATCAATACATACATGCGTTTTTGCGGCTGTGAGGTTGCTACAGGCTTTGAAGTTAAAACATTAAACAGCCAGACACAGATGAAGACAGCACGCAGACATTTCGACAGAGCCAGGCAGCATGTCAGACATGTCTCCATCTGTAGACTCCCCCAGCTCCCTTTTCTATCTATTATGTAGCACTGATGTTTATAGAGTGAAACAAGGTAATTGTTTAAATCAGAGTACATAAACCCGCTCGTATTCTCTCTGGACTTCTAGCTTCTCTCTTTCTGTTTCCAATTCTTCATCTCTCCATTTCTGTTCCACATTTCATCTTCTTCCCTTCACTTTTTGCTCCTTCTGCCTCAAGTCTTTATCCGTCCTCTGTGTGTTGTTTGCCTCTCTGTCTCTATCTGCAGCATGTGATGAGAGTGCAGCCTGGAGCGAGGGATGACAGAGGAGGAGGAAATTAGTTCTGCAGTGAGGGCCATTGCCTCCATGGTCCACTGCCTATTCTTCTTCTTCCAGCACTTCCTCTCGCTGTCTTCCTCCTCTATTTCCTTCCTGTCCTCCTCCGAACAAGACTAACATGGGAGTTTCAAGATCAGGCACAGCAACACTTCTGAATCCTTAGGGCCCAGACATGCCAACCAGACATCAAAGAACTAGCGGCGACAAGTCTGTATTCGTCACAGGCGGCCAGTCCACTGTAACTGGCTAACTAATGTCAGCGGATGGCTGGTTAGTTAGCTAGCTTGCTAATTCCGCCATACTTTCATGCTACATTGAGTGTGTGGATAGAGCATGAAGTTCTTTAGTGGATGGCTGGCTAGTTAGCTAGCTAAGTCTAGCACTGAGAGAGAAACAGAGTCTACGGTCTTTTAATTAAGTTTTATGGATAAAAATAGATATTCAAACGTGTGTTTTTTTTCTAGATGGAATATTCAAATGTCATTTTTGTACAGTTTTGACAGCTCTATAGACCCTTTATCAGACCATGTCACACTGACATCACACAGGCATGCGCGCGCACTCCGGCTGCAGAAAGAAACCATGGAAGTCATCCACTAGAGTAAAGTTTTTACCAAAGAAAGAGTTTAAATCTCGACCAAAAAGGTATCAATAAAAGTATTTTTTACCGAATACCATCAAGTAACACGTTCAATCAGTGCTAACCGCAGACGTCTTTGGCTACAAGCCCTCTGAAGAACAGAATGGAAAGAGAAACTCATTCACAATGCCCAACGTTGCAGTGCTCATTTCATATCAGGTAAACCAGCTAACGTTACTTCACTTGTAACAGATTTCTGGTTATTTTTGTAGATTTAACTCACAACACGTGTGTAACTTACCGTTTATGTATGTTTCTATGAACACATTGGAGTTGAACTTACGTTAGCTTGGAAGGCTAACGTTACTTTCATTCACATGTTGTCTCTGTTAAATGCGTGTACATATCCACAAAGCACAAAGTTGGAATCATCGAGTGACTTGTATGCTTTCAATTTATCCCTGGTATAAACGCTTGGCGTGTCAATTAAATACGTATAAATATCTGGCCATTGTAGGCACGGCCATTTGGTGGGGTCTTAGACACTGACAGGGAGGCAGTGCCTAAGGGTCCGTTAACGACACCCCATTTTCTAGTGTCAATTTAGCAGCATAAACATGCCTATCCCAGAATGACAAGTTGTTATAAACTTTGTAAACAAAACGTTGATAAAGTGTAAGGAATGGATTAGACAGTGTGTTTCTCTGCTCTAACTTAAGCTGCAATGGTTAGCATGTCCAGCTAACAGCCTGGCCAACGATGGAGCACAGAGCTTCAGAGAGCCGGGGATGAGAGCAGGTGGGCAGGTGTCAGATCTGTGAAAAGCACCGGACAAATACACTGACACACTAACAGTATGATAATAACATCCAAAACACAAGATTCACTCTCAGTGGTGCCTGTGGAATGAGAAATACTTTTAACTATTAATGTTTAAAAATACAAAATCGGCCACAGAGCTACCTTGCAGCATCCTGCTGCTCCAAATACTCACTAGAGCACCCAGTGTGTATTCATCCGCCGCTGAAAATAGTCCCCAACAAATGCACTATTTCCTCCTGTTGGAGTAACATTTGTTAAAATCTACAGTGACCAGCTGTTTTAGGAAATTACTGAGCCTTTAAAAAATATATATATTTCTGACAAAGTTTTACATCTTCAGTTGGAACCAATGGGATTGGGGCCACAGACAGGGTAGGAAAAGTCATAAGGAGACTTACATATTGTTGCTTTTGGTAGTTTAAAGGGATTTGTTGACAATAAGGACAATTAAGAACAGTGTCAGTTTTATCCTTTTGCATGATTCAATTCAATTCAATTTTATTTATAGTGTCATATAACAAAAGTTATCTCAGGACACTTTTCATATAGAGCAGGATGAGAACAGGCTCAATGATTTTCACAGTCAATGCTTTTCAAAGTCCCAACATCACCCAAGAGCAAGCGTTACGATGCAACAGTGGTGAGAAAAAACTGCCTTTAACAGAAAAAAACTGCCCTTTACTTAAGCCAGAAATCTCGAGCAGACCAGGCTCTTGGGCTCCATCTGCATTTGCTGTTGGTAGTAATATTAGCAGTAGTAATCCAAGGTGGCACGCACAGCAACGATCGGGCCACCGTTAAGTGCTTCTTTTTCATGACATGGTTACTGTACATCCACTTGGAAGTGCTCTGGACTCTGTGAGAGAACACTCTCGGAGCTTACTGTACATCTAAGACCCAGCTGTGTTCACAGGGCTAACTAATTTCATAGAACATGCATGTATTCTGAAACTGAAGTTTGTTTGCAAAGTATTCTATGAGGTCCCACTCCTCCACCCCATCTTACCTCAAGTATGTCGATGAGGACATTCTCCTCTGGCTGTTTGGTGCTGCGAACATTTTCCAGGACGATGGAGTAGTAGACGCCCTGGGGGTCAGACTGGTACAGGTTATACGTGTCTGACTGGTACCACTCCTGGAGGGCGAGAAAGACCTGGTTCTCATCCGTACTCACTATCTGAACATCCTGGGGGCAAAGACGGAAGGAGGGAGGGAGGGAGGGTTGAGAAGGATAAGTGGGGGTCAAAAAGGGGCCGTCAGTATTTTTTAAATCAGTGGTGTTGTGAATGAAAGAACAACAGAGGCAAGAGAAGCGATCGGTAAAGAGACAAAATGTGAAGGCAAAAACAGGAAAAAGAGATTTGACCCTGAAAATAGAAGAAAAGGAAAACAAGAAAATAAGTAAAGGGTAAAGCAGAGAAGAAAATGAAAGCAACAAGTGATGGCTGGTGGGGATAAAAAGTTGGAAGGGAAATGAAAGAGGAAAGGAGAAAATAGATAAAGCAGTAAAAGAAGCAAAGTCTGATTCACAGAAAAGTTTGACAGTAACTCACTGTGAGCCAAAGAACATAATCCGATAAATACAGAGCTACAGTTAGAAAAAAAAAAAAAATGGACAAGATAACGCTTCACCCATCGAAAAACAGTTTTTGGCAGTTAAGAAAACTTGTTAGGTGTTCTTGTCAAAGCTTGTGAGCCTCCGATGCAAATGGCTTCATCACTCATGAAAGACTGTAACGTCGGCGCAAAGAGCGACTCAGCACTTTCTCTGTGTTAGTGATTACATTAACATAATATTTGAAGATAAAGCCATCAGAGCGCAGGGGAAAGTGCCCAAGAAGGTGTGTCCCTAATCATTGACACAGCTATCTTGCTCAGAAAAAACACTAGAGCTCAATTACCTCTAGATTTATGGTTGTGGCTCTGAGTAATAACAGTATTGAAAGCTGTGCACTGATCTTAATATTCATAAATGTACTGTTTCTGAGTCACCCAGGAAGCTGAAAACAAAGTTGTACACATAACTGTCCAGTTCACTGATACAACTGGGACATGAACTGGAGTAACTGGTTGATTTCTCAGCCCAGTGTGATGGTTAAGGTTAAGCCGGAGATATAGTTGCTTTTAACAGGCTGGTCTCATTCCCTGTTCGTAGCAATGACTATGAAAAGTAATGCACTGTAATTTGTACATATATAGCACATAATTGTGAGACATGCGGAAGAAGGAAGTAGGGATTTTAATGCAATCCCTGTGGTTTTTTACTAATCATACCAAGTCGTTTTGTTGCCTAAACCTAACTAAGCATTTTTGTCGCCTAAACCGAATTAGTCCAGTTTCACAACGTTATTCGCGATGTTAATGATGTGTGTATCATGCAACTGGGACATGTATTTAAAATGTAAGTAGGAAGTAGGAATTTTAATGCAATCCCTGTGTTTTTTTCTAATCATACCAAGTCGTTTTGTTTCCTAAACCGAACTAAGTATTTTTGTAGCCTAAACCTACTGAATTAGTCCCATTTCACAACGTTCATTGCAACGTTAATGATGTGTGTATCACGCAACTGGGCCATGTACCTAAACCGGAAGTAGATATTAGGATTTTTAATTTGATTTTATCGCAATCACAGCATATTTTTTGCTAACCATACCAACTTGTTTTGTTGTCTAAACATTAATCGCGACATTAATGATGTGTCTATCACATGACCGGGCCATGTATTTCAACCGGAAGACATGTTCATATGTTATACATTAACTGCTGTGCAATACTTTTCGTATTTCTAAGAAAAGTTTATGAGAATGTGTTGCTTACTATGCATACGCAAACGCAGGATGCTGCCTCACATATCCTGTGTCCGTTTGGTCCGTTGTTTGTTTACATACAAATTAACATGACGTCCACGTGAAGGCATGGTTAAACAGCAACACGACACAAAGTATATCTCCGGCTTTAGGGGTTAGGGTTGTGCTTAACACAATCCAACAGATGGTCACATATTACACCTATTTTACCCTATCTGCACTGGTTTCCTGTTGATTTTGGAATTCATTTGAAAATCTGCTCTACCCAGGGTTTAAAGTAGACCTCGGACATGTTTTAAAACTTGGGGAGATTGTGCCTTCCAGTCGGCTGCCCCAATGAGCCCGAGGTCTTTGGACTCTGTGGACTCAGTTAAAAACCCATCTCTTCAGACTGGCTTTTAGGTAATATTTTATGTTTTAAATTTGTGTTTTATGTATATTTTATCCTGAAAAATGTTAATGTCAGAATCATCAAATATCCATGTTCTTGTCTGTTGACACTGTATTGTGAGCTGTTACTGCTATGTTTGTTTTATATGTTTTTAATATTTGTGTCTATGTTTGAAACTACTTTGTACTGCTGCTGCTTGGCCAGGGCTCCCTTGGAAAAAAAAAAAAGTCACTGGGACATACCTGGTTTTAAGCATAAAAAAGAAAGGTTTCTATGAATAACTAATGACATTTAAATCAGTCAAACAATTAATAAATAAATCAAGCTGTCAGTCGCTGGCCTAATCAACCAACTACCAACAAACCAACCAACCTGCCAACAGACTCATGGTCGCCCTAACAGAAATCTGTACATATTTGCTCTGTCAAATACTTTTAAATACATATAGGCCTATTTGTGGATTTCACCTACATTTATTAAAAACAAGAAATATTTGTGTGCATCAGAAATACATTTGTGAGACTAATTCTTTTCTATATGGAATTGTTTTATATTTATTTACAATGATACATATTTTTGTGTGTATTGAAAAGTATGTATGTGGAAAGAGTAATTTATATGAATCCCAAAATTCCTTTAGTGAATCCTTCTGTGTGCTTTCATTAATACTGAGACTGATCTGACTCCACCGACAGCCACCCAATCACTTACATATTACTATAATATGAAAGTAAGTCATTTATTGTGCTGTTACAATACATACAGAACAATTGTTTTGTAAAACACATTACCATGCAACACTGACTGTGATTGAAGCAATCGCCGTAATGAGAGCATTTTGCTTGAGTTCAAACATGAATATTCCACCTCATTTCCTTTTCCTTGCATCTCGCCATCCATTTACCTTTCCTTTCACCTTCTTCTTTCCCTCCCTTCCATTAAAGCACTGTGCTGTAGCCTGAGTTCACGGCTGACGGTGCAGCTCAGACAGCAGTTTGGAGCTTGAGGTGTTGGCACTGAGAAGTGTGCAAACTTCATCTCCTGCTGCCTTTTAACATTCAGAGAGCAGAGTACATAAATATAATCCTACGCTATAGAAGACTGTGAGAAGTTGCAGACGTAAATATATGACTAAACACATGTACATTTTAATATGCTTATAAATGCTGTATTTTCAATGTATAAATATTATTTGATCATTCCAACATGATCTCATGGGTAAGTGTATAAATTGCATACCACTTTTCGCCATGTAGGACCCCATTTAAGTCACAACTATGATGCTTCACTACAGTTGCAGTTTAGGCAACAAAACTAAGTGGTTAAGTTTAGGAAAAACATTGTGATTTGGGTTAAAATAAGGACATTTGTTATGTTTAGAAAACAAAATATGGTTACATTTAGGAAAAAATTGGCGCGCAGGGATGCTGGAAGTCAGTCAGAGATGGGGGTGCTGAGAGAAAGTCAGTCTATAATGGCATCACACTAAATGCTGCACGACATTAACGGTTTCTGCATTAATTTGAATGACCAGGATCATTTACTGTATATTTAATAATTATTAGCAAACTTTTACACAAATTGTAGAATGTTTTACGCTACAACAGACAGCAAACTTGAACACCAATGTCGAAGCAGCCACAGCAACTACACAGTCAACAGCCCAGGACTAATGCATGAGAACTGACCCATAACCAGGTTATTATACTTTATAATAATGCAGGACAGTGAGGATACAGCCATTTCATACAGGAGACGAGCATAGATCTACCGATGTGAATTTACCCCCATGGAGGTGGAGAGTTCTTATTATCCTATTATCATAGTCCTTAAAGTTGTTTTATTGATTTCTTTAAGTAGTAACAGCCCCCTCAGAACCCCTACTTCCAGCGTCCCTGGAGTGCACTGGTGGCTCAGTGGTAGAGCATGCAGCCCACACACAGAGACTAAAGTCCTCATCGCATTGGCCATAAGGACATTTGTTATGTAAATTAACTTACGTACGCAAATCACCCAAATTACATAAACAACGTAAATAAGCAAAATCAACAGTGTTAACATAATTGTTCATTTCACACGGGACATGAATACCAGTCTCTTGGGTCAAAGTCCTGTGTCCTGTGTCCCGCCTATATGGACTTAGTTGTCCAGAGTCTGGAGTAGTTGCTCTGAGCATGTTGTACGCAGATGGGTTTACAGTTTACAGCAAAAAAAGCATTGTGATACCATGTGGAATGACTTAACAAATTGGCGTGTAATTCATACACCATTTCATGAGACCAGGCTGTGTTTTCACAAGAGTCAAGAGTCCTTGGTTAGAAGACCTACAGAAAGTGGCCAAGCTGATAGAAGCAATTAGATTCCTTTTTTGTGACATGGGGCAAGAACTTGTACTGCCCAAGTCTTAGCCTAACTATGGATCAAGAACCCCAAGAAGGCCAAAATAGGAGTAAAACATTCCTCTTTACCGACCATAAAAGTCTCAAGAGAACGAGAAAAAAGGCTGAAAAGTGAATTTGACAATTTGAGAAAACGTAGGCAGGTGTAATATTTGTTGTCAGTGGTCCACCAGGCGGACCATTGTGTCAAAAATATAGGTCTGTAACCAGAACTTCCTTTGCTCACATAATGTTACAGACTGCCACTATGGCTTACTAGCAAGTTGTGATAATTCACTCTTGGATGTTTGGTGGGAGCATCACACATTAACTACCTTGTAAGTCACGCACCCAAGAGCATTCCCATTCATTGGTTACCCTTTGGCTATGTATAGTTCAGCCACTCTAAGCTGGACACATGGCAGGCTGTCTTCACAAGAAAAACAGCCTTTGTTGTTTGTCCAAATGTCGACCTTTGTTCAAATGTCCCAGTAGCTCAGGCCGTAGGGACTTGGCTCGGGAACTGGAGGGTAGCCGATTAGTCCACATTACGAGTGTTGACTGGTAGCCGGGGAGGTGCCAGATAACCTCCCGCGAACTGCAAAGGTTCCCTTAAGCAAGGCACTGAACCCCTAACTGCTTGGAGCAGCTTGGCTGTGTGGTAGCCCCATCACTCTGGCATCTCGCCACAACTAATGCATATGCATGTGTGTGTAATGAAAATACAAAATGTTCAGGGAAGAGGCTGGGTGGATGGATAGGTAAACAATTGTATGACTCGAGATTGCTATTTTTGTTTACTGTTTCTTAATATTGTTGGTTTCTAATCATCTAACCACAATATTTTATAGTAGTTTTGTGTCTAAATCCAATAGTTGTTGAGATAATTCACTCAAAACCACAACTAAGAACCTCATGATGACACTAGATGAAAAGGCAAGGGATCAACAAAGCCATTAGGATTCATCCTCTGTGGACCATGAATGTCTGTACAAAATTTCACATCAACTCAACCAATAGTCATTGAGATATTTCAGTCAGGATCAAAGTGGTGGACCGACTGAAAGACCAAAGTTGCCATCCCTATAGCCATGCTGCTAGCACCTAAGCAACAAAAAACTGGCAGCTGAGTAGAAGTTAAAGTAGAAAAATCAACCATATCATTAGACAGAACATCAATAATGGACAATATCAATATTCAGCAAAATCCTAGATTATGTTATGTTTTCTAAATGTTCAATGCCAATGATTTCAGAATGATGTATTTCTACAATACTCATGCAAGGCATCTACAGCGAGGTTAAGGTATGGTTAATGTTAAAGAAAGATCATGGTTATGGCTAATCAATGTGACTAGTGCAGTGGAGCACTTTCCCGATTGCTTGGCTTCTGGTCTTGGTGCTAGCAGCATTGTCAAGGGCCTGCCCATGGGGAGTGGGGGCTCGATTGCCTGGGCCCTGGAAGTGCTGCTTCCAGTGTTGTCAAGAACTGCTCATCCAATTGACTTTACACTTGACAATAAACTCCCTTCGGTCCTCAGCAATACACCCACCAAGTACAAAGTTGACTGAACGGTTCTTGGTGTATATGACGGACAGTCATACATACCTACATACAGACAGAGAGTTCTTCCTTTATAGTTAGATGATGGTGCTACAGCGTCACCTATTGGCCAAATGGCACCAGATGTGTCATGGTCACACAGACATATCTACACATGTCCACCAAATGTGGTTGTAATAGCACAAAGCATCCAGGAAATATGACATTTTCTATAATACAAGCCCTGTCCACAGCATTTGAGTAAACTTTGAGAGCCAACTATATAATAGCAAAACTGTATGGAACATCAATAATCCAAAGAAGTTACTTTTTCCAGCTGATCCAGAGATGCGCTGTATCAAATTTGGTGACAATTGCTCAAAATTGGACACCAGACTTGGACACCATTCAAAATAGCAGAAAATGTATCTTGATGTGGATAGATTTGACTGAACTCACTGAATCCAGGGGAAAAAAAATTCTGTTTCTGAGACTTGCAGTTCAAGTTTGCTGTTATAGCACCACAGTCTTGCACCACATTCAACAATGCACTCCCTTGGATCCATAGCAATACACCTGCCATGTGTAAAGTAGATTGGATGAATGGTTCTCGAGATATGCGAAGGACAGATGGCCAGACAGATTCTATGCTTTATAGTTAGACATGGTTTAAGTGAGGAAACTATAACACTTGATACAGTGTAGGGAAAGATACTTTTTATTGGTTAAATAGTTGGTCTGTGTCCCATCACAGACCAACTATGGTGACTTTGTTGTCAGATGTGATATGTGCCCATCCACATGTACCATTGGGCAACAGCTTTCAAGCACTCCTTCAACAACTGTCCCATCACTGAATGTTTTTTTTTATGTTGCCCCAAAATCCAAGCAATTTTCAGGGAACATCAATTTTCACGTGGGTGATGAGTCGGGTAGATCTGTCATAATGGGCTCTCAGTTCAGTAATTTTATGTGCTCTCACTTCTGACTTCTGTGGATACGTTTCCTCAAAAGATCGGTGCTTGGTTTCGTAGTGACGCTTAACATTGCCGCTTGGTTAGTGCCATGGTTTCACTACATATGAGACACAAAGGTTTAGAGCTGGCTGCCAGAAGAATAAACATATATTTGTCCGTCCATTCATCTTGAAAACTTCTGTTTTCGCTATCTACTGGCCTTACTTCAGAGCAGGCCATATCTTCTCACTTTCCCCATAATATTTCTCTTCCGCTGTTCTGTGTAGCAAACGTCAACAATCGATTTAATTGGCTCGTTTGAGTGGCGCTGATGCCATGACGGTAGCGCTGCGTGACGGTAAACGCTTGCTGTATGAACTGGAGTAGTGGTGCCCGTCGAAAAACAAAAACGCTCCATGAAGATTATTGTTTATTCTCATTCTTAAATTTTATTAGAACTTGGCCACGGGTCCGGATTGGACGGTGTTTGGGTCTGGACCCGGACCGAGGTCCGCCAGTTGGTGATGGGTGGTCTATGGTTAGGACAAGGGTAAGGTGATTAATAGCCTCCCAAAAATGTTCCTTCAGGTAACAGAACATCTTACTTCATATTTCGTCACATATAATAATGTCATCAATAAAACACAATATATTAAAAAGAAATATACACTTTTCACTTCATGCTTCCTTTGATTGACCTCCACCCTCCGGTCTGATGTAGCAACCATAGACTGTATAAAAATGTAGCAGCTCCTGTGTCTCGTTTCATTCTCTCTGGCTTTCATATTACAGTGTGGGTTTTTGCTACTGTGTATACTTTACAGCTGACTAATCACATTGCTTATTTTCAGTCATTCTTGTGGTTTGTTTTTGCCCTACATAAAGTACTTACATTTTTGAGGATGTGCATGGAGTGTCTTTGCACCCAAACATCCATTCAAGTGTAAATTTAGCTTTAATTGTTAACACCATGCTGAGTTTGGGTCAAGGAAAGTTTAAAACATCATGTTGTTATTTCTTCCAGTGGCTTGTGCACCTTTTAGGACCCAGGATCTCTGATATTTCACTCCCAGCAGTGGCTGTCTCTGGGGTGACTGTGGCCCTGCTGATCCTGACAGAGATAGATGTTAGGTGTTTGTTTCAGAGGGCACTCAGTGATGCAGCACCAATAAGAGGGACACTGGAAGAGACATTGTGCAATTTCAAGTCTGGAGAAGGAGAATGCACTTGAATGCAGCTGGCATTTTCAAAACACATAGCTCGGCATGCCAGACGCGGAGATTTCTCATGACCATTTGCCTTTTCCTTGCCCTTATCATGCTACATTTATCTCCTCTAGCTATGGTGAAAGGTAAAAGCCCTGCTCAAATGCCACTGACTCCAGTAAGGGACTAAAGAATGCACGTGTCTTGAGCTGTTTTCTCATATGAACTATAGTTGCCCTTTCACACATGTAGCACACAACAGGAGACTGTCCGTGTCGGACGTGTTCTCACTTACTGGAAATACTCCGTTTGGTTTAGGCGAGGGGTGGTGCCAGAGTAGAGCGTGCCGCAGGACTTGATGCAGATTACACCACCATTATGTAGCTGGTTCATAATTTGGTCATAAACAACCAAGTCTCTTGCTGTTCCTTGGATTTGTCTGACAATTTCGGTGTCAGGCCTTACTGACAGAAGTTCGTGAATCTTGTTGCCTCTTCAGCTAGTGCCATGGCCAGAGATGACCGACATTACTGTCTTTAAGAGGCTATAGTGGGCCACACTAAAGCGAGAGCATAGATTGGTCATCATATGAAACTAGGAGACCTAAGGAATCCATTGGTACCAACCATGTCATGCTAGCTTGTTGGGAAGGGGGCTAAATAAGCCCCAAATTTAGGCTAAATTTTGGCAAGGGAAACTGGCATGGCCATTTTCAAAGGGGTCCCTTGACCTCTGATCTCAATATATCTGAATGAAAATGGGTTCTATGGGTACCCATGAGTTTGAATATTTCTTCATACTGGGTCCCTAAACAGTCTTGGAATTACATAAATTGGATATGATGTCAGTCCCCATAGTAGCCATTTTATTGTAGACAAAAAGACAAAAAACATGCACATTCAAGTAGATATAAGTAGTGGAGACAGAGATGTCTTCATCTATGTCTTTTATTATGTGTGTCCGCACACACTTTATGCCAACCCTGCATTAGACAGTGCCCCACTTGGGCCAGCCCAGGCAAAAAAGTCTGGAAACGTCACTGCCCTTTTCTTCAATCTCGGTTGTTTGTTTTCTTCTGGTTTTGTGCCAGCTGCATGACAGAAACATCATTAACCCACTTGCTCACTGTGAATACTCTGCACAATTACCTACTCTATTCACACGAGCTTAATCGGACATTACATGAACTTTGTACTATGGAGCTGGCAAGGTAAAGTCCATTTAATGTCTGGTCGGAATGATTCGGACATTTGTGTTCTGACATACAGCTTCTCTGGGTAATGTCTAGATAAGTTCAGGGTTGCAGTGCATGTGTGAAAGGGACTTTAGAGTTTAGACTACATTTTGCAGCAAGTTTTGCACAGGAGATTTTCATTCTTGCTGGCATTCTCCTACATTTTGGCTCTGTATTTTTGCTTCTGGCACCACTTTGTCAACCAGTTAAAGGTTGACTGGGATCCAGTTCAAAACAAAGTGGACTGTCTGATGATGGTGCCACATTTTCAACTACTGGACTGCAGACTATTTCAAGCCTTGGTCCTTTTTCCCCACCATCTTACAACTTACACCCTACAAGTGGTGGTGAAATGCTGTTTCTGCTTGTAGAATGCATTTGTTGAATATATGAAGTTCTTAAAACTCAATATTGATTTCATTCCTTCAGAACATTTCTGTGGTTTCCAGACATTGGTTACTATAAGAAAACTAAAGCTCCCTTTTGAAGTTTCTTTGCAGCAGCCGTTTGACAAACTGCCTTAGTCGTATTAACACATTCAAACAGTGTTGACTATTCTACATGCCATAGCTTACAAAAGCAACCTCTTTGTATCATTTCTGTCTTCTCTCATCTCAACCAAATCCATGCAGTTCAAGTTCATCTTTTCATGTCGGCTCACTGAGTGCATAGAAAAGCTTCTTTCAGCTGCCGTTCAATATAATCCTGTTCAGTGTTGGATTCATATATTTTAAACAGAATAGATAAACATTGAAACATGTTGCTTGGCTGCTGTGTTTGATCTGTAAATTTAAGGCGCAGGCTTAGCAGTGAGCACTTCACGAATAAAGACAGAGGCAGATGGAACTTCCAGTGAATTTTGGGGTCTAATGTAAGCAGAATAGCCATTTGACCTGTGTTTTTGGGAGTGTATTTACACATAATTATATATATATATATGTTTTTGAAATACCCCTAACCGAGATAGAACAAGGCACAACCATGTTTTTTATATAACTAAAGTATTAAAGTTATGAAAAAAAAAGGTTATATACGAGGCCAATATTAAGCTACAACTTTTGACAGGAAATGTTGATTAATAGAAAGTTAGACTGCATCTAATCCATGTCATGTCCCAAATTTTGCTTCGTTTATCAATTTCTCACCTATCATATCACATATCCAAAATATCCAAAGTCAAGTCTAAATGATTAGTCGATCGACATATATAATAGAAATATAGAAATATAATCGGCAACTATTTGACTAATCGATTAATCATTAAAGTAATTTTTCTTGCAAAAATGACATAAAATGCTGTTTTCAGCATCTCAAATATGGAGATTTCCTGTTTTTTTCCTGTTTCATATCATATTAAACTGAATATCTTTGGGTTTTAGACAAAACAAGCCAAACATATGAAGCCCCTATTGACAGGATGACATTGTCAATGCTGACACAGTTACAAAGTCAGCACTATCTGCAGTGACAAATACCTTGTTTCCTGTGGTTGCTTCACAATAAAAGCCATCCCGTTTCATCAGTTGGACACTATTAATGTCAAACAACGACTATAGAAAATGTTGCATTTGCATCACAAGAATAAGCACAATATGAATAGTAATTACTTCATGAATCCCTGGGGGGAATTCTTTTTTTCTTTACTTGTTATTTTCAAGATGGACAAATGGCTTTATTGTATGCAATGGCTGTCTGTGAATATCCAATCCAAATTTGGTGATATTCTGATCATTATTTCCAGAGATACATGTGATAAGGCAGATGTTGTCCCTTTTGGAGAAGCCTACATTTTCACTATTTTGCATAAATTTTGCAGTAAAATCGTTTTTAAAACTAACCATTTCTATAACTAAAATATTAATGTGCTTTGTTCTACTTCAGGTAGGGGTATCTCAAAAACTAAAGCTTTTTTGGGGGATTTGTTCCTCTACTAATTGGTCATCGGGACATTTTACTGTGATTTGGAACAGCCCCCATCTGTTTGGACTAGACTCATCATACCCAAGTAGGACTAACAATGAACTACAAAATCACTGTATTCAGTAGGCTAAAAGGGTCGATATTCCAAGCTTGGCTCCAGCTGTGTACTTGCCGCTTACAGAATGATGTATCTCACCAAATTCCCATGTGCATCAATGTTAGACTGTTTCATGCCACATATCAAAACTGTATTACTTTCTTGACATACGAAGGGTATTTAAGTCCCCTAACTTATGTAATGGAAGCTCACATAGGTTTCTTTTAAATGTATTGAACTACATCATTACCCCCTTCTCCTGGCAACATTACTGAGGCTTGGTATAGAATGGTGTGTCTTGCTCATTTCATTTAAAAAAAAAAAAGCCAGATTCTCCCCAGCAGTCAGCTGTGACATAATAGCCTCTTCAGCGTGCTTACCCTCTCTCAGCAGTATTAAGCTCATTTCTTTTCACACTCTAACAGATCCCATTAATCATGAAAATCCTCATCATGCCCCTTGGACATGATTCACACTGAATTCTGTAAAGAAGTCTTTGATACAGTTGACCCACACATTTTACCTTTCAGAAAGACTTCACTGGCTTCTTTAACATTCCCCTATTGAGGATAAGATTAACCATCTTCGCAATTATAAACATATTTCCAAATTGCCTTCTTGTCAAAACTGAATAAACTGGGGTCAGTGGTTACAAACTGAATTTGATGCTAATCTGATATAGTGCAGTAAATAAAAACATTTTTATTTTACATTTATTTCAGTTCTTTTTGGAGTTTGGTACATTGTGGTTCTGCACTGGTACTTTTGCAAGTTTCCACCAAACACTTTCGGTATAGTACCTATGGTAACCCATATAAAACATACCATAGAGGTATCTAAACCCTAGATCTGTTTTGCGTTTCCACTGTAGACACTACTCTACTATGTAGGTGGGGTTACCAATCAACGGACTGCAGTGTTTCTAGCTCTGGCTTTTAGTACCGGATCAGTGCGCTAGGGACCTCAACAGAGGGGTGATGAAAAAACGTGATGGAATAGAGTGGTTCGATCGGTACCATCCACAACTTCTGACAATGGGAGCGCAAAAATAACCATTCTGGTGTGTAAGGAACTGAACGCAACTGAACCGGACTGCTTGGTATCTTCTATCTCTACTGAGGACTAATCGGCTTTGCAAGGCCAGCAAGATTTAACCTAACATACATGTTTTGTTGGTGGGAGGAAACCGGAGCACCCGGAGGAAACCCTCGTGAAAACGGGGAGAACATGCAAACTCCACACAGAAAGGCCCTGCCCTGACCAGAGATCAAACCCAGGGCCTTCTTCTTCTGCTGCCGCCCTTAAAGCTTTCCTGAGTTGGGATTCGAACCATCAAACCTGTGGTTCCCAACATGCATGTTGACCAAGCGGCAACCTTACAGGCTGAGAAATTAGGCCAACACGAAAGTGCCAAAAACTGCAAGTGGTGGATCCAAAAGCGAGTCAATCCCCATAGACCCCCCATGTTAAAATGGCCAAGTTTACAGTAGAAATAAACATGTTTACAGGCTGGTATGAAAAGCTGTTTTGGTCTCTAGAGCTAATTCCCCCGGTTATATATATATATATATATATATATTATAACTCACCTGTTTAAATTATATTAAGGCTTAAAGTTATGCATAATTAAGAGCATAGGGCAAACCTATGGGTGACACCACAAAGACTGTGTCCATATTTTATAGTCTATGATGTTGACTGTTGATGTTCTGTACCTGCTGTGCTACCAAGCATCCTGAACATCTACCTGTATGCTAAAGAATATAAAAGATATTGCTCTCTTGGGCAGCAGTAGCTCAGTCTGTACAGACTTAGCTTGGGAACCGGAGGGTTGCCGGTCCAAGTCCTGGATGGACCAGGTATGGAGTGTGGACTGGTAGCTGGAGAAGTGCCAGTTCACCTCATGGGCACTGCCGAGGTGCCCCTTGAGCAAGGTACTGAACCCCCAACTGCTCAGGGCGCTGTACTGCAGGGACCCATCATTCTGACATCTCTCCACATTGATGCTTGTGTGTGTGTAAATCGAGAAAAATAACGGAATGAAAAAATGAATTTCCCCAAGGGGATAAATAAAAAGTG
>JAOVVB010240103.1:0-22243 GCA_028570985.1 Heterobranchus longifilis | reverse complement strand
CATAGTATACAATACTTCACTATATACCATGCTATACTATACTGTATCATAGTATACTATACTTAACTATATACCATGCTATACTATACTGTATCATAATATACTATACTGTATCATAGTATACTATACTGTATCATAATATACTATACTTAACTATATACCATGCTATACTATACTGTATCATAGTGTACTATACTGTATCATAGTATACTATACTGTAGTATACTATACTTAACTATATACCATACCATGCTATACTATACTATACCATAATATACTATACTGTATCATAGTATACAATACTTCACTATATACCATGCTATACTATACTGTATCATAGTATACTATACTTAACTATATACCATACCATGCTATACTATACTGTATCATAGTGTACTATACTGTATCATAATATACTATACTGTATCATAGTATACTATACTTATCTATATACCATACCATGCTATACTATACTGTATCATAATGTACTATACTGTATCATAGTATACTATACTTAACTATATACCATACCATGCTATACTATACTGTATCATAGTATACTATACTGTAGTATACTATACTTAACTATATACCATAAAGCTGAAGGGAGAAACACTGTTTTTTTAGTGTGAAGCTGATTTATTCTGTGTTTTTTCTGGTTAAAATCAGCGGTTGTTTGTTTTGGAGAAGAGGAGACTTCTGTGTAAAAACCTCCTGAACGATGAACACTGAAGTAATCCGACCCGGGAGAAACTGACTGTATGACTGACAATAACTGGCTTTTGTTATTGTTTTGATCGTGAGACCTCTAGCGGCAGAATATTACATATTGTACGTTGAACCACAGACCTTATTTCAGACGTCTCAACAAAAACACATTTTTAAAAATCCATCGACTCCAAGGCGAGGGAACCCATTTTCCTGATTTAGAACTACAAACTGTGGCACCCGATGCTTTCCACTGGGATGTTTTTATATTCTTATTTACACTTTTCTGTGTGTGTCTCTCATCTTGCTCTTGCAGAAGACCTTCATTTTCCTATTACATACTTTTTTGCCAAGTGTTGGTAATAGCTAAGTGCATTCTGTTCTTATTTAATGAAGCACTGGAGATTATTGGGCCGTGGTGGCTTTATTAATAATATGAATCATAGTAGACAGATGGGTATTGAGTCAGGCCCCATTACATTTGTAAAACTCCCTTTAATTCTGTATTCCCGAGAGAGAGGGGTCAGCTCATTTCAGCTGACGCACTAAATGTTTCACTCGTAGTCCATGACTTGTTTTAAGGGCAGATAGCAGGTCAGCAGTAGATGTCACAGAGAAGTGGTGCACATCATCTGAAAGATGAGAACCTGAGGATTAATCTGAGATGCAGCTCAGCACTGTGTCTCATAAGTTGTTACAGCAATTTGAGGGTTGATACCATTTGTTACACAGATTTGGTGCACAATTTAACCATATTTGACCACTCGAGAATTGATGAAAATGGTCAAAAATACCTCCAAAATACCTCACCAAGACCTTGAGGAACACCATAGAAAAATGCATGCTGTGATTTGGTATCAAAAACTTTTGACATTTGGAGATTTCTGTTAAGAATTGCATTTTTCCTTTTTCCATTGCATCCGTCCTGTGAATGTCTTCGGTCTGTAGGTTGTGTTTGTAAAGTTTCATGAGGCTGTGATTATCCTGGAGGTCAACAGCTCGATTTATACAGAAAGGTCAAGTTTAAAAAAATTAAATGGTTGCTATGGAGACTAACATCATCACACATGAATACAATTGGGCTCATTGACTCCATAAGAGTCTCATCTTTCCAGTGATACCCAATTTATGTAATTCAAGACTGTTTATGGACCCCAGTATGCAGAAATACTTAAATACACCATTTTAGAACTACTGCATGAGAAAAACTGCAGTTTTCTGTCCCAAACTACATAAGATTATCATAAAGTGTGTGTGTCTGTAAAGAGGAGACTCGTGGGTACCCATAGAACACATTTACATTCAGACATCTGGAGGTCAGAGGTCACGGGACCCTTTGAACATGGACATGCAGTTTCCCTCACTACATGTACTCTGTTTGATGTAACCTGGGTATTATATGACATACAGTACATTAAAACCAAGTACTTTTCTGTTATATTCATACTGTGGCCAGTACAACCTGAGTGTTATTATAACGTTCTTAAACAGTCTGCAGAGTATTCTGAGTATGAGTATACTTAGTTTACTTATTGAAGTATACAGTATACAATACAGAAACATGCACTTTCATACACTTCACAAAAAGCTGCATTAACATTAAAATCCAGAGCTGCAGAATCATAATATTAATATCAGAGCTTAACTGTAAAAGTACTTTAACAGAAACACACTTCAGTGGAAAGAGATTAAAATGACACATTTACTCAGAATACACATACACATACACATAATATATATATATATTATATAATATAACTGTCAGTAACAACATTTCACTACATTATATTTTAAATATTTCAGTCTAGTAGTTTTCAAAGCATGTAAACCACACACACACACGCATGCACGCACGCACGCACGCACGCACGCACACACACACACACACACACACACACACACACACACACACACACACACGAACCAGGTGTGAGGCTGAGACAGAGTGTTGTAATGCACATTCTCAGGTTGCACCTGAATATTTAACCATCTGAGCGAACACCTCTCACACACCAACACGCAGGTGATAGTGTTACATTCACACCTCACACCATTTCCTTCTGCAGTCGTGTCAAAATATTACATCCGCCACAGGACTATTTGTATCTGTCAAGTCAAGCTTTCTCAAGTTAACTGAAGTTCAAATGTCATATTAAAAATGTGTACATGTGTGTACATTAAAAATATCAAGTGCTTGCATCATACGTATAAGCTGCAGGAATATCTCAGATGCTCCTTTTCTTTTAATCTCCTTTTTGTTATATTTCACCACAATCACTGTCTCTTGCAAGCCCACAAAATATTAAAACCCCTACAAAATTCTAAACATTTTCCAGAGAAGTTGACATTTTAAACATAGAGGGTTCGGTGAGCGTCACACCACTGGTGTTGTAGTGTTTTACGATGGTGTTGATTGTTCTCTCCTTCTGTCTTGTTGACCACTGGGTGAATCAGTGCATATTCCATCTGCAGTTCACTATAGTGGTGACTGATAACACGTGTCTGTGTCTGTGTGTGTGTGTGTGTGGTAGTAGTGATGAGTGCGGAGCCTTTGGCTGGTGGTCCAGACTCCAGACTGGAGGTTTGGCGAAAGGCCAGCTGACGATGATCAGTGCAGTGTGGTTAGAGCTCCATGTTAATCCCCTCTGCCTCTGCCTTGTGTTGCAGCCGGTCCAATGACAGCGCAGCAGTGTTTCTTAAACTACGGCTCGGAGTCTGTTTCTCCTATCATATCTTTAGACTTTTTATTATCTACTTTATACAGCAGAACTTTGGCGCCAAAACCCCAAGTCTCGCTTCTCCTTTTGTATTTCTGTTTATGACCTTCAAGCTTTTGAGAATTTCAGATTAAACAACTCACAAAAGACAAACTACTTTTATCAATTGTGAATATAAGAAGATAACAGATCTTGGAGCCTCTTTTGATCTTAAAAAGCATCAGTATTGTGCTGTCATCATACGTCTTGAATTGGTAGCTGTATTGTTTTCATCTGTGATGCCTCTCTTTCTGTGGTTTCTCTTTACAATTGACTCGTCATATAGCCTGAGTCACACTGACAGATTCCAGAGCAGTGGCACAAAGAGCTTCTTGTGGTTTGACAGATCTCTCATGAAGACCCGCGACATGTCTGATATAGCCGTGATTACACTTATAGGTTATCATTTGTATCTTTTCTCACGCCAGCTGGCACAATGGCGGCGAACAAGGCTCTGCCCACAATTGCTTCCTCTTGTAAACAAGCTGGTCATTGAATTGAATGATGAGAATTTGAGCAACCATGGACAACTTCTTATAAAGTAAATCTTGAAACCATCATGTTGAGACGCTAAGGAAGTTGGCTTTTCTCCTGGAAGTCTGACAGGTCGACTTTTAACAGCAGTGTCTCCAGATTGGTTTGGAAATCATGGGAAAAACAAACTTCATGTGCTCTATTTACCCCAAATAACTACTACAAAAGGCATTTGACTGCTCAGCTGCCTTAGCAGTTGCACAACAAAAGTACCCATATGGAAAATCTATTATTACATTCATTCAAATTTTAATACAATCTTGTTTTTCTAGAAACAGTGCTCTACTCTTATTTTTTTATTTTATTTATTATTACTTTTATTGATTTATTGATGCATTTATTTATTTATTATTATTATTTAATTTTTTTAATTATTATTATTATTATTATTAATAATAAAAAAAAAATTTTTTTTACAAATATAAAAACTTCACACAGGTGTGTGGATTTTCCAGATCAACCAGGATATTTGTTCTGGAAATAAGCTTTGCTGTCGATTTTTTTTTAATTTTTTACATTCTATTCACCTCCATTGTACCGAGATGATATCTCATATCTGAAAACACTGCACAGACACCACCACAGATAATGTGTGTTAGGTTTACTTCTTGTTTCGGTGAAGTTGTTAATGTAACATGAATGTGTCAACATGTACAGTCCTGCCAGTATTTAGCACCTGTTTGGAACACCATCCCCTTAACCACTAACACTTGTGTTGTATTACACTCCGGTGCAACATTATCTCTCATTACAAGCTCCTCTGACACCATGAACAAAAGAGCAGTAGACTCATCTGACTAATGACACTATCCTCTGACTGTCGGTGAGCTCTAATGGTTTCCTCTGTTGTCCGCAGCTATAGATGATGAACTTGTTTCCACAGTGGGGCCAGTAACGGTTTGGCACTTCCATTAACTCAGGAATATGTTTAATTGGTCCCATAGTAGCCATTAGACTGCAGTCTATGTTTGGCCAAGCCGCACTGCGGGTGTTATGTTTTTAACAAATGTTTATGAGATTTTTTACTCTTAATTCTTCAGTAAAAGTGGAAGATCTGTGGCTTGGAAACAAACTTAATGAGTAGGAGAAAGTAATGGTTGTGGAAAGTGTTGACTCACTCTGGCTGAGTTGCACCAAAAAAGGTTTCATTTAATCTAAGATTAGTTCTAATCAGAGTTTTGCAGGTTTAAAATGTGTACATCCACATTTAAAATTAAGCTGCGCTCCATTGCACAGTTTAAATCTAATCTCAGTTTAGCAAATCCAAGTTTACCAAAATGACTCAATTCGACTCAGTTAGGTTGAGCCTGCCTCTTAACTTTCTTCTTCTTCTTGATTATTTTGCTCAATCGGTCTCAAACAGGCAGCCATTTTAAAGTTAAACCTCCTCAAGGGTAAGTTTAAAGTTAATACTGAGTTTCAGTTTAAAGTTTTGGTGCAACAGAATTAAACTGAATGTAGGTTTAGAGTAAAAACTCCAGTGACGTTTAAAGAGAGGTTTAAATTGAATCTTTCTTAATTTTAAGATAGTTTTAAAGTTTGTGCATGATTTAAAGTTAAACCATGATTTAATCAGATTTAAAACCTTGTATTTGTTTACTGTATTTCTAGGTTGACCAAAAAGAAAGGAAGCTCAAATTAAGATTAAACTTGTGAAAATATGAATATTGTGAGTAGCCGATTTCATACCAAAGTTACTGGCTGCAGATGTTTACTATCGTAATGTCATTATGGTAATATCTTTTAACATCCAATAGATCACAATTTCAAGCACAGGCAGGGATGTAAACATTCTTCGTGATTTCAAGTTTCTTGGTGCCTGCAGAGCAGAACTGCAGAGCTAAACACGCCTTCAGTGAATCCCCAGCTGTCAAACTGAATTCATCACCGGCTCTGAACTTGACCGGTGTATCAGATCTGGTTGCAAAATGTCTCACAGAGAATCGCAGTATCGTTTATAGAGATAATGAGTTGCATAAGAAAATAAGAGAGACTTGGCTAGCCCAGTTTTGCCCTGTAGTTGTTGAACCAGGCTGCACTGACTCACAGCTCCGGAGACAAGCAGAGGACGGGCTGTGAAATGTGAGAGAGCAGAGGATGGATCAGATATCAACCACACACATTAGTTAAGCAAGACGCATCATCTCTTTTCATGTTCTCCAACTCCTACATCATTATCTTCTCTGGACATTTGCCACATTTTAATCACACTGTCTTTTCATTGTCCTCCCTCTCTCTACATATTCCATCTCTTAACTCCATGGCTCATTCTTCCATGTTGTTTTCTTTATGTTCTAACACTCGTCTTTCATCTATTTTCCATCCATCCCTCACTGTGCGTCTCACCTTCCTTTTATTCTTATAGGTATCATACTTTACTGTCGGTGTGAATACTCCTGTCATTTGATAACATCCGATTCTATTCATCCTATATACATATATATATTACAAAGGTAAATCCCCAATGCCCCATCGCGCTCTTGTTCCTCTCCGTCTTTTACACAAAAAGTGACAGATATTCAGTGATTAATTTCTGTGACCTAACTTGTTTTTGATCACTGTCAAGTTTATGTAAAACTGTATGCCACAGTGTTGGAAACCTGAGTTTTTTTCTGAGCGTAGGCTGATCGTTAAGATACACAATTTATGACATCATGGCTTGTTGTCTGCTAAACTCATCCACATAAGACTGAAACACTAAAGCCTGTGTGTTAGTAATTGCATACACACTACACTGTGTACAATACATTTATTAATAATTAAATGAGACAATTTAAAAGTGTATACCGTATAAAAAATAAAGCTGTAGTTATGTTTTTAAAGTGAGGAAATCTTGTTTCACTAATGCTGTGTTTCCGCTGCATGGTCCGGCTCTGCTCGACTCACTTTTGGTACCAGGTCCTTTTCTCTATTTTGTTTTCCACTGCGGATAGTAGCCTACCTGTGGCACTGTCAGCTAATCGCCATAGCGTCGAGTTGAGTGGAGCCGTGCTGTACCATGCAGTGGAAATGCAGCATAACACAGCAATTCATCTGAGGAGGACATGAAATTAGCAGTGAATAAACAAATATTCTTCTAATTATGAGAA
Organism: Heterobranchus longifilis; assembly: GCA_028570985.1. Lineage (NCBI taxonomy): Eukaryota > Metazoa > Chordata > Actinopteri > Siluriformes > Clariidae > Heterobranchus > Heterobranchus longifilis. Next base: position 15,156 of record JAOVVB010240103.1, on the reverse strand, counting down.
CAAAATATTTTGATATAGCTTTTCTTAACTCAATTAAAACAAAAAAAAAACCCAAAAATGCAGTCAAATGACACTAAAATCGTAGAACATTGTAAACGCTAAGATACTGAGGAAGATTTTTTTAAAGGTGTCCTGTGGAGTTTTTGACCACGAGTAGTGCTATAGAGCAATGCTTTCAAGAGAGGGTCCCTGTTTTGTTTGTATCGTATGAGCATGTAGGTGATGCAATACACCGTCGTGCCACCAGTATCAGATATCAGCTATTTGTGTTGGTAACAAGCAAAGTTAAATATAATTTTGCAAGGTAAACCACCCAGTCTTTTACTGCTTTTATATGGAAATACATTGTGAACTTATTTGATTTAAACCTTTGGCATACTCTGAGATATCACATTACAATAATAAATAACATGTATTCCTTTTATAAAAACAAAATAAATATCAATAACTTAATAAATTCAAGATTTCATAAATACATATGTATATAACTTTTTTCCATATGACATGTGCTATACAGTAGACAGAATGAGTCTTCTGAATCATCCATTGTGTCTGATTGATTTCAGTCCTTTAGGTTGAGTATCCATGGAAACATTTAAAATCATACCGAACATATTAGCGCCACACATTCTTACTCCCAACACGGACGCTTGGTCAGGACCCCTTGGCATCACTGTTTAACGCACTGGGTACCCCTTTGGCATAAGTCCTGTGCTCTTTCTACTACGTCGCCTCACAGCGCCGCAGTCAGGTCACCACTGGACAGAATGGACGGCCAGAGTAGCTGACCTGAGCATCTAATATTGTCGCGGATGGTTTTACATTGGAGTTAGGTGAAAGCCTGGTCGTCTCATACAGACGTGGGGGCGGCAGTAGCTCAGCCCAGAGGGACTTGGCTTGGGAACCGGAGGGTTGCCGGTTCAAGTCCTGTACGGACCAGGTATGGATCGTGGACTGGTAGCTGAGCACTGCCGAGGTGCCCTTGAGCAAGGCACCGAACCCCAACTGCTCGGGGCGCTGTACTGCGGTGACCCATCATTCTGACATCTCTCCACATTGATGCATGTGCTTTAAATCAAGAAATATAACAACAGAATGAAATAATGAATTTCCCCATGGGGACAAATCAAGTACATTATTATTATTATTAAAGGGTGCCTTGTGTGTCTGTATCAGACGCAGAGGGGCGTGACCAAGCATCGGTATTTGACGACCTGGGAATGAGAATGGATTGATGATGTAAACTGTAAAGGAAACTGTGGATATTTTGATTGAGGAGAGGAAGAGGATCATTGCTTTGGAGTAAAACCTGTAGTGATGCCACCTCCTCTCCTTATTTACTCCTTTACCGGTGGACTCATTTCATACACGGCCACACATAATGCCTGAAAGTTTCAGAAGAAAAAACACTCAACATCATACTTCAAAGTGGGAGTGATTGTAAAACTACACCCCCCTTACACGCAGCCACATTTCCTGGCAGAGTGCTTCCTCACGGTGTGGTAGACGAGATTGTCGTCCAGAAACGAGAGGTCATCGTCGTACGCTATTGGCCGACAGCAAGCCTGAGGGGGCGTGTCTTTAGGAAGAAGCCTCCTGTTGTGTGCGAGGTTGTAAAGGATTTTGTCGTAGTTGGTCTCGGACTTCCTGCAGGGTCCGGAGCAGTACCTGAATATCATTTCCTCGCTGGAGCGGTAGCCCAGACCGAGGTCCGTCACATTGAGGTGGATCTGTTTGAGCACACAGCCCTGTCCTCGTCCGTTACCTCCTCCTCCCCTAACCTTCCTCCCTGCCTCCCCTCCTCTCGCTCTTCCTCCTGCGCTCTGCTGGCTCGCCCCCTTCTTCCTCTCCCTTCTGTGTCGAGTCCTGCTGCTCAAGTCTTCTTTGGAGGGGGAGGAGGTGGTGGAGGAGGTAGATGAGGACACGGTGGATGAGGAGGAGCGTCGTATTCTACTGATGGTCACTTTGATGAAGTCCACCACCTCTTCAAACTTGTTTGGGGGGGGCTGCTCCATGGTGTCTGAAACACATCAAGAGAAATGGCACTCTTACAAGGGCGTATCATATTGGACAGCACACATTGTTTCACTTTAATGCATCACTCTATTGAACACATAGTGTTGTGTTAGAAACTACACATGCAAATGCGGAAATAGTCCACATTGTTTTGTTTTTGTAGAGGAATTCCATTTGGACTGATTCACCATTACAAATGGATCCCATTCTTACTTATGCACCAGTCTGTTGTGTATTTGGAGTTGTTGCATTAAAGATAGCTTTGTGGCCCTTACCACTACAGCTAAAATGGATGGACAAAAATGAATCAACTATTGTCATTTTTATAGGAAAAAAATCCAAACTTTTATTGGTTCCAGCTTCTCAGTTGTGAAAATGTGCTGTTTTTTGTTGTCCCTTGTGATGCATAAATTGAGTATGATGAAGTTTTAGAAGACTGTTGAAGATGCCTTGGGCTTTAGGACATTGTGACAGGTATTTTTATATTTACATTATAACATTTTTAAACTAAACAATTATTCACAAAAGGAATAATTTGGTTGATAATCAAGATAATTGTTAGTTGCCAACCTAAGCACATAGCATCATTCTGCCAAAAACTAAAAAGCATTTGTGGGTGTTGTACACTGAAGAAAGTAATAACATCAAAATCCCCTATAGCTCTGAATGACTGACCTAACTGAGGCCAGGATGAGATACCATTGAAAATGTTTCAATAACTGGATCATGCACTCTAAGTCATCTAAATAAGTTGTTTAGTGTCCGATTTAGTCTAAACATTGTATTTTTTTCTGAAGTGAAATAAGCCAATAGAGTGGCCAGCTCCACATGTTTTCAATTTAGCCGTTTATTCGGTCAAAACCTTTAAGTATTTTTTTTCTATTAGACACGGATAACAATGTCATTATTTGTTTTAGAAATACAAATAATTAAAGACTCGGCACGCCTGCTGGGTGAAAATGACTTCTTAGGATGTTTTTTTGGTACTTTGGACACTCCATACAAAACCACAGGCTCTTACATGTGTCTCCTACGGCCAGCGTCTCTTCCCAGCCCGCTGTATCCGCCTGAGCGCGGCTGATGTCCGGGGACGTGACAGACAGGCGGATCTGAACCGGCGGGAGCTCCAGGGGACTCTCGGCGGCGCGCCCTCTCCTCTTGGTGGACGTGGACAGCGGTCGGCTCCGGAGCAGCCGGCTGGCGTGCACGGCGCTCAGCAGTATCAAACAAGTGGTCAGGCTATCCCATAACTTCATTGTCCACTTCAGTCCGACAGAAGGACATGGCGCGATGAAAAATCAACAGGTATCATCTGCCAATCGCGATTAACGACATATTAAAGACGTTCAATAGTTGCAGAGGAAAAGATGTGGGCTCGGGTTCTGGCCACTGGAAATGCTGAAGATCAACGTGTTATTGCCTGCGTGTTGTAAACTGCACGGTATCACTCACGTGCCAGCTGGTAAACGTTGCGCAGCGTGGCGCAACATCCAAGGAGGCACGAAACCAAACCCAGAAGCGCAAAATTCAAAGCAAAGGCGGCAAAGACTTTCCTCTTAAGTTGTTTGCAAATCCAACGACGCTTGGAAGACAAAAAAGACTCCCAGTTTACAGTCTACAGGTTTTCATTCAGTCCGCACGGTTCCTACTACACAATGCCTCCTGTTCATCCCCACTCACCATCAACCCTGACTGAAGGAGAGGTGTAACAGGAGAGATGGGACGTGGTGGTGACGTCTGATGGTCCATCCTCTGCTTCTTCCTGTCTCCACCCATGCAGACTGCTCAGAGGGATGGAGTCCAAACTCATGATTGAACTTCAGGCCCAGAGTTGGTGAGGGCAGAGGAGTTATGTTATGAAAGAGGCTCAGTTTGTGTGTACTCAGATGGCTGAGAGGGAGAGAGAAGTTTCACACTTTCCACTAACAATACTCCAGATTCCCCACCCTGCTTTTTGTGTTTGGTTGATATTGGATGGGAAACGTGTTTCTAATCAGCCAGTCAAAACAGACTGAGCAGATTGTGTTGCTACTTATAACCACAGTGCGTTTGAAATCACACAGTTTTGTCGTTGAGAGTCTGAGCTGATGTCCATTATAGCAACTGGGTGTTTAACTTTAGGGAATTTTGCCAGTAGCAAATGTTATTTTTGTTTGGTTTAAATAAATAAATTGGCATATGTCAAGAACTGGCTTAAAAGGTGCAAGTGATCCTGTTAAACAAATTAAACAACTGCAAACTGTCTGTAATCCCCCTGAGCTGCAAACCAGCCATAGTGGGTGTCAATAAAAAACAGAACTTTACTTTGAATGAAGCTGCAGATGAAATCACATTGTGGCCTCCATCCAACAACAGCCTCCTCCATTCTTTAGTGAAAGAATGCCAATGAGACTCTACAGTAAACTCTATCTTCACATGTATTCATTGTGTCAAATTACATTGTTATTCATCTCTGTCTCCCTTATAATTTACTGGAGAACACAACAAGGCAGAGATGTGTTTGTGTTTAATGATTGAAACCAGAGCAAAGATGAGTGTGAACGTAATCTGAGGAGTTTGTATGCCTAATACTGCATACTGCAGGCTATAACTTTGTTCATGTGTCCTCTTACTTAATACCAAGATAAAGCCATTAAATACAGAACTATTCAAACTTCTACAGATAAAGCTTCATATTTCGCTGCCTTTATAAGCAGGAGAACATCATCAAATAGTGTGTTAGTTAAGTTAACACTAACAGCTTTTTCAATCTAACATCAAAGTATAAGACCGACTGTATAAAAATCAAACATTTATAATTGTCTGCTGTGGTAAATGTCCCAAATAATAGGTGGTTGCTGAGTGCACATGGTTACTGGAGTTAGAGGAAATGTGTCCCAACTGGTGAAAACCTCCCTGCTGGAGGAGACAGAGAAAATGAGAGCCTCAGTGGCTCACCTTGATGAGCAAAAACTGGAGAACATCACCCTTGTAGCTGCTCTAAAGAAGGCGGACAAGTCTTCCCTCATGACAAAGTTGGAAGAATCCCGGGGCACCTATCTTGCCCAGCTGGAGATGCACGACAAAGACAACAACAACCTCATGGCTGCTCTAAAGAAAAAGGTCGAAGATCAGTTAGCGAGTAGTCTGGCTTGTGCGCAGGTTGCGCTAAGTCCTTCCGGCACAGCCTCCGAGCTATCAACCTACACGCTGAAAAAGACACATTTTGAAGAAGATTTGGATTGTGCAATAAGGCAGGCCTGCTCTGTTCTTTTTGTGAGTAAAGATATACAAAGAATATGTTGATTTAAAGAATAGCAAACAGGCCAGGGATCCAGACCGTACTCCAGCGGTGACACAGCGCTGTGGAGATAGGTCTGGCGATGCAAGAGTGACGGTCTCCGATGGCAACAGGAGAAAACCTCCCTGCTGGAGGAGACTGAGAAAACAAGAACCTCCTATGTGGCTCAGCTTGACGACCAAAAACAGGAGAACAACAGCAGCCACGGGGCTGAGCAGAGGTTGGACAGTAATTGCATCGAGTGGCAGGAGGAAAAGTCATCCCTCCTTCAGGCCACAGGGCCTCAAGCACACTCTGCGGGAAACAGAGCAGGAGTGGGAAAAGACCAAGAGCTCCATGAGGTCCCAGCTGGAAGATCTCGAGAGCCAGATCACCAAAAAGAAGAAGTGGTACAAAAAGGAGTGGAAAATGGGATATGCCTGCGGAAAGAAAAAAATAGTAAAAGAAGAGAGAAAGAAAGCCAGAGAGAAAACTCAAGAGAGAAAAACATTGTTGAGGGATTTTGCGTCCTTCACATGCTGTATCTCTCTCCAGGCTCAAAGTGCTCTCAGTACAAGAGTAGTTAGAAGTTATTTCATGTTAGTCTGCGCCACAGTAAAGTTAGCTCCACTCACACAGCTGTAATGTTTTAAGACTTTTGTTCAGGGTAAGCAGAACAAATAGTATATATCTATGATAATGTATACCACATGATCATATCTGATTCAAAGTCCAGATGGAACAATGTTCAGTTCAGTTATACAGAGACAAGATGACTAAAGTTATCAAGTGCTAAGACACATTGAATTCTTGCAAACCATATCCTTAATTTTCTCTCTTCTGCAGTGATTATTTTGGATAAAATTTACTGCTGTTCTGGTGCACATAAACTTTTTTTTTTCCCAGCAAAATCCTTTCAAGGAAGAAGACAAATATCACTGTTTCCTCTAAGGTAGTTTAACTTTACAAGCTTGATGTGAAATACATACTGTATATCTGTATGTGTGTGTACAGTATGTATAAACACACATGCACATCTATGGCATGCACCCTTCAAGTGTAGTGCTTCATGATGAATCATGTTTGTGTCAGTGCCACATTGTATTGTAATCACTTGACTACACCGAACATGCAAAAACCATTTGAGCATCAAAATATGCTGTAACTGTAAAGTCATACAGAATAACATTCTTCTGCTTGTGTTTTTAGAAGTTAGACTACTAATCACTCAGAAGAGGCTTCCCTTTCCACTGACCTGCTCACTTAGCTGTATGGAAATACCTCATCCTCAAGCAATTACACCCTCGCAAGCAGCAAATACACCAAACAGATGTCCATTCCTCTTCTTGCAAGGCATGAGGGCTAATCTGGAGCCAATCTGCAATTGAATCTGTCAGCCATTTTTGGGGCTCAGTTTGACTCACATGTAACAGGGCTAATTGCACAGGTCATTTCACCCGTCATTATCGGCCGACATGAAACTACGGCCTCAGAGTCGCTTATGGGAGGGAGGAGTTGACAGCTGCAATGGACGTCTGATTTGGGACACTGCTGCCGGTGTAGTAATTAGCAGAAAAAGGAATATCCTGACTCCAAACTGACAGGGAGAGTGGGGAGATTGGTGATAATGTATCCTGTAGTCCTGTTTTCTACATTTACACATATTTTAATCTCCTACTTCGAGGGGAGGAGAATCTGCGCTGGTTTTTAGCTGAGCTAGAAGCATGGATCCATATGGCAATGTTGTTCGGTCGGTCAATCATGAGTCGATCATAGCTGTCAATCATGATGTCACACCCTGTTTTTATAGTATCAAATAACTAATACAATCTTATCAGAAAAAAATTAACACTTGAACATACATTAGCATGATAAGAACTACCTAAAAAAACATCTTTGGGAAAAATGTATTTGACGTGACTTTTTAGTTTGGCCCGTGTCCCATCTGCTAACATGGATGGGGCAGGATTTATGACCTGTACTGCTGCCAGCCACCAGGGGGCAATCAAGATGTTTTGGCTTCACTTTTGGGGAGCTGTCATGTCGTCCATCTTTATTATAAGCCACAACAGGAAAGCTGGTATTGTTTTCACGCACATTTTTTTCCCCCACCTGTGTTCTGCAATAGACCCGCTCTATTGTACTGTGCTGTACTGTGCTAGTACTCATCACACTGACACGTCACAGTCAGAGCTGGTCGTGTTAGGCCAAAGAGGTCATGGTTTGAGTTAGTACTGGGAATGCAGAAGTAGAGTCCGTATACTAGATTATGCTCCCATGAAACATACATTTATTACCACAATGGTAGTCTGACTGGGTACATCAGCAGTGTCGGCTTATACTTCCTCCAAGAGGAGACCCCTGGCCTATAACTAGTGTATATTTTTGCCCCGGCTGGAGGAAGTCCCTCCTTCCTTCCGTGTGGTTCTCAAAGTCCCTTCGTTGCAGTCGGGGCGTAGCGCCGCCTAAGACGATTGTGATTAGTTTAAAGAAATGTAAACAGGCCAGGGAGTTGTTTCCACTATACCAGAGTGAAAGCTATTCAAACCAGACCTACCCCCCAGCGCGGACACATCACTGTGGAGATAAGTCTGGCTATGCGAGACGACCACCACAGTGACGTTTCGAGCAACCAGCTCTTCTTCAGACTAATCAGATTCTTCAGACATTTGTCTTGTTTTACATATGGTCGATGTTCAATTTCCCCAGCCAAGGTTATGGCTCAGGGCAGGAGAAACTGATCACCTCAACCCCTCAGAATGGTGTAATCTTTGGATTAATTTAACTCAGGATGTGAATTTGCATCAAATTAACATTTAGAATGTGATGTTACCAAAAGTGATTGCCTAGTTATGAGCAAACCAACTGTCTATAACCTTGATTTACTTTGTCATGTTACGATGTCATGAAGTGTAAGTAAGTAAATAAGAAGTTCCCTTGCTGATGATTTTATCACTATTCATAGATTTGGGTGGTGGATGGATCATTGTGGGAAGCCACAGTGGTGCTTAGAAAGTAATCCACACCATGTGTACTCTGGTGCTGCTGAGCCTCGGGGTGAGAGTGCTCAGGCTGTGGGAGCTGTGAGAGTGGATGTCGTCTGCTGGCTCTGAAATGTTAAGTTAGGGTCAATAGACCATTTACTCCATGTTTGTCTCCAGTTTTGTATTCGGTTTGACATTATAGGTGGTTTTTAAAAACCTAAATGTCTGATTTCAGGTGGAGAACATTACTTTCAGTGATTTCTAATGCAGATTAGAAACTGTGTTGAAAACACTGAGTGTCCAGATGTGCTGACTGCTCACACATGTGCATGCAGGACTTAAATGTTGCCACTAGTGGACACTGTTTACCACTGCTATTATCAATGTGTTACACATTTACAGCATAAAAAGCATGCTCTTACCAAAGAGTAATCTTTTCTGTTTAAATGTTTAAATACAACTTACAGACTTTAAATTAATGCAGTACTCTCAGTTTTTTTTATTCATTGTTACGATTATTACATTTGTGCAATGTTGTAATAACATGAAATATCTCTTCAATATGTTGAACGTGTAAAACTGATTTTTCAAAAGTTTTTGTGGTTGGGGTATGATGACAGCACAACAGAAATGTGTGCAAAAGGACAAAACTCCTGATGCAAATAAAGACTAAAATCAATTTATCTTGATATTTTTAATGATCTTTGTAGTGTGGTGAGAGAGAACAAATGAGTTCTCCAAACACCCGACAAATCATGTCACATGCCTATGACTACAGGCTCTTGTTCTTATCATTGACAGAAACAATTTTCTAAACCACCAGTCTGTTTTATTTGGTTGTTTTTAATTGAATTAAAAAGTATCAAATAATTGATCTACTTGTACAAGGCTAATATGAAAGCTACCTTGTGTTTCCCTCTTGGTTTGAGTAAGCTTGTTTCCCAGAAATAGAGATTTTGTTTGTGTGACAAGGTTTTGTGAAAATATATGGTTTGGTTTGGACTATGGCTGAACCTGCCAGTGCATCGGTTTCTGTTTCTCCCCCGTCTCCCTGTTATATCCTGTGGTTAGTGTTTGTCCAGGAGATGGAACCAGTGAGTTCCTCATTCATGCAACACCGTGACCATCATCTCGGACACTGCTCATTATCTCACTAAACCTTTGTTAGTCTTTGGTCAGTCCATCCACGCTGCTCAACTTACTCAGTTTTTGAAAGGTAGATCCAAAGAGGAAATTCTGTAGCTGTAGTTCAATTTTTATTTTTATTTTACCACTCCATGAAAACACAGTACACAGGATCAGTTATTACAATTTGGAGCAGAGAAGTACTAGAAACTGAATTTAGATGTAACATATGATGATGTGACCCTGCTCCATTGAAGCCATTATAGTTGAATTACTTACTACTTACTAAAGTGTGTCACAACCTCCAACTGCCAACCCTGGACCTTGAAATATAAAAGAGGGTGTTGTATCAGCCTACTGATAACCTCAGTTTCCAGTCACATATTTTAGAGCATCAAAAATGTGGTTATTTTTGCTTAAAAACAGCTTCCTTTTGTCCACACAGTGTAGAGTTTCTGTAGAATGATGATATTCATTGTGTCTCACTCTGACCTCTGCTCTGGCTGTTTGTGTAATATTTGATGATTAGTTCATAATAGGATGTGAAGACACTGGAATAATCAGATCACATGTTGCCTGTGTGGGTCAGAGAGTGTATGTTTATTACAAATGGCACATGTGAATGTGGAGAAGGATGGAAGCAAGTTGAATAGAAATGAACTCTGCATTGTGCAAAAATACTAATATAATATTGTATTTGTTCTGAAAGACTTTATGATTGATGGTGTGATTTTCTTTTTGGTATCTTATCTTTGGTAAACTAATAGCTGCAAGGAACACCAGGAAACGGAGACTTGTAATGTAGCATTTATAAGTAGTATATTAGTATGTAATTGTTTGTACGCAGATATGAGAACATTTTAAGTGTAACTCACTACTATCAGTGTGTGTGTGTGTGTGTCATTCACTGAATGAGAGGCAAATTGTAAAGCTCTAGCCTCATTTACAATTAAAATGAAAACATAGTGGTTATATGGAATTATAAGAGCTGTCATGTCATAGCCTCACTCGTGGATGAAATCATGTCCTGAGCTTTCTACAGTCAGCCTTGGCCTCTTATCACCATTCCACCAACAGAGAGCATTTGATGAATGGGTGGTACAATATGTGCTACTGTACCGATGGAGTCATTATAAAAACGACTATATTGAACATGTAAAACTTGAGGCGTCTCTGCAGTACACTGTAATAAAAATCCATGTGGTTCAACTTAAAAACTGAAGTTCAATTGCTGCCTTAAAGTTTTAAGTAAAAACAAATTGGATGTACTAATTGTTTCAGCTCATTATTTTTGAGTTAACTTTAGCTTTGGATTGCTCTCTGTAAGTCAACATGACTGTATAGTACTTTGCAATGCAAGTTCAAAATATCATAACTTATTAACATGCATTATGTTCACTTGTCCTGATTAGAGGTTTAAACTTACTTATTTGAGTTAAAAAAAAAAAGTCTTGACATTACTTTTCTTGTTAAGAATAACATACAGTATGTTTTTAAGAAAATCTGCAGAGAAAAGTCGAGACCACCATCTCTCATAATCAGTCCAACACAATGACATGGATTAATATCAGTTTTTCCTCTCACATTTTCAAAATAAACAGCTTCAACATGTACCCAACTCACAGTGTTACGTTCATTTCGCACCTTGAAATTACATTTCATTGAACTGACTGAGTTGGAATAGTGAAAACTTGAAATTGCATAAATCATTATGTTAAGTTGGAGTAAATGAAAGAAAGAAGTTGCCCAGACTTATTGATCAAAAAATCCCCTTTTACAGTGTTAGTACATTTCTACTTGGAAAGACTTTTGGTAGCCGACAGTGTGAGTCAGGACAAAAATGGTGGATCAGAATTAGATAAAAGGATTTTCAAATACTCGTTTACTATACTCGTTTTGTATGATGGCAGAAAAAGTAGATGGCAGAGTAAAAATGAAAATGGCTCAACAAATCAGCCTGTTTCCTGGCTGCCAGGGTACCACTAATAAAATATAATATAATACAATTCAGAAGAAAAGTTCAACATGTCTTTACTGTCTGCAGCATTGTTTGATGCTGATTTGTGCAGGACATGTAATGGATAAAGTGCATTTTCACCAAATCCCTAATAAACTTCTTTCTTTGGCCCTCCATGAGAAAAATGCCTCTCCTACAAACACTGCTCTCTCTCTCTCTCTCTCTCTCTCTCCTCCGACACACATACACACGCACGTGTAGACACACTCACAGACCACTCCTCTCGTTCAAACTTTACTTCTTTGTTTTCAGGTTGAGACCACACTAATCACATTAATGAGGACAGCAATTGTTTTGGGGGATATTAATTAATGGATTCATTGTTTTATACACAGACAGTCAAACACACACACACGCGCGCACACACACACACACGCACACACACACACCGTGTCTGTTGCCTGAGCGACTCCCCTGCTTCTGCGTCAAGACATGCTCTCCATCTGTGTGCAGTGTGCGGATTAGAGGCTCGTTATCCTCTTAGCTCTAAATGGCCCCGTGCACGTTCATGCACTTCGCTGTCCGTCTCATCTGCTGTCCAAGACACGGACCGGTGCGTGACACGAAAGCGAGATTCATGCGTAAAAATGATCGTGCCCACCGTTCAGTTGTTTTAGTCGTTGCGCATTACGCGCGAATTGTCGGGACAACCCTCTCCATCGTCTGTCAGCGCGCCTGTTGGGGCACAGTTGCTGTCTCTCAGTCCTCTAATGTGTCCAACCCACTGATCTTTTGCAGACTGTAATCTTATCAGTGTCAAACCGTAGTTGCCCTTTCCTCTCGGGCAGTTTCTGCCTGTCTTCGGATGGCGTTTGCGCCAAAATCTGGATTTAAAAAACGCTTTTTTATCAGATAAAACTTTTTTTTTTAAATCAGAAAAGGGGTTAGTTACATTTACAGTTACACGCGCGTTTGAATGTGTGATAAAATGAACATTTGACCGGTTTAAACTTTCGACCAGAAGAAGACATGGAATCTACATGTAAAGAAAGGAGTCTTTTATACTTACTTCTCTTTGCGATATGCACAGGCAGTGTTTGCTTTTGTGCAAGAAGATCAAATGCTCGGAGATCTGGTGAGTTTACCCGCTGACCTTTTACCTAACCTTTATAATAACAATAATGATAATACTTTATATTGAAACACTGTGGGTGATTAGTGTGTGCTCATCTTTCTGTTGATTACACCAGTATCATAAAGCCAGCTTTTCAACTTTGTCACGTCACATTTGAATTATTACACGAAACACAATATTTCACAACAATCTTTTTTAATTTTAAACTTTTAAAGTTATTTAAGCTCTAGTTTATGGCAATAAAGGCTGTAAAATATGAGGAACTGTGGTTGTTGGAAAACACACCATCATCATTATAATGTGATAGAATACATCATAAAAGTGATTATTCTATAACAAGCAGCATGTTACTTAGACCAAAAAAGGACCCCACCCCTCTTTCTGTAAGGTGCTTTTTAGTTACTGAGCAGCAGCACAAATCTGCATTTTAACCATAATTGGTGAGCTAGAAATTGTCCACAATAACTGTTAAGAAACACTTTAAAAATCCTGATATGTCCGATGTGGGACATTCTGAGGGACATGGAGATACATGTGTGTTTTCTTTCTCAAAATATTGTTTGTGTTGATAAAAACTATCCAGATATTTTATGAATTTTACATAATATGTAAATATTTGACAAAGAAAGAAAGAAAGAAAGAAAGAAGGGAAATATTGTGCCTCAGACCAACAAACTTGCCAAACTTGTGCTCCTAATTTGTGGATGTTGATTTCATCATCATCACCAGTTTCTTCTCTCTTCCCCTGTCTCCACTTTACTTTGATATCCTGTCACCCTGAACACTTTTTCCGTCCCAATTTCTTGCCCTTTCCCTCTTTCCATCACTTCCTTTTTCTCTGGCTGTCCATCTCTCTGACTGTCTGTCGTATTTCTCCCTCACTCTTTCAGACCCACAGGCTATAGCAGGCGGACTATTACATCTGTCTGTCAGCACAGAAAACTCACCACAGTTGGGACTGTCATACAGAGGACGGCTGTAGTTCTGTCTTCATGACTTCCAGTGACATTTGTACTTGTTTTTCCTTTGTTTGGAGGTCTTTCAGGCTTCGTTCTGAGGGAGGGTGTGGGAGGGGGGTGTCCAGATGAATCACATCAGCCTTTACACAACAAAGCTGGTAGTATAGGAAGGAGTTAAGATTGAATGGCATTTCTCCCCAAGGTGGTCTTACTTTGTCAGGATTTTGACAGCTTTCTCTCCGGTTAGAATAAGCTATTGAATTATTTATAGAATAATTCAGTAGCTTTATTTCTTACATTTATTGTAATGTCGATCTAAACTTATTAACTTATGACAATCATGCCTTTTAAATGAAACCCTTTCTCATCATGTCACTCAGTACAAACAATAGTGTTTGGTGAAAGACAATGGAAATGTAAGAAATATGAGAAACAGTTTGTTTTTTCCTGGGGATGACATTTCACAGTTTATCCCTTCAGAGTCAATGTTTCTGTATCGTTTCCTCAGCCATGCTGAAGAGCAGCACAACATGACTCAGACCTGGAAAGAGCAGCTCTTCTACACGACTGACTCAGAAAGTGGAGACATAGAATCAGAGCGATAGAGCAGGTGGTTTGCTCTGAAAGATGTTTGAAATTTGGACTATTGTTGATCAAGTGAGAGCAAGTATTATGAGAGCATCTTTTTTTTTTGTCCAGAGTGGTATAAAAGTGTCCAGAGCGGTGAATCATCGACATAAATGAAAAGCTTAGTGCCTCAAACAGCTTGAATGAAAGATCTTGTCAACACCCCATAATAGATGCAAAAGGCTCCATATTTACATGTTTGAAACTGACAAACAGTGGAACAGTTTGGACTAAAACTAGGCCAATATTAGCTTCTTGCACATATTTGGTATCAGTCCATATGGCAGCCAATAAGTTATAAGACATTGCTGTTGATAAATACCAAATGTAATGTATAAGAATGTCTCCATTTGTCCACCAGAGAGCACTGACAAGTTGATCTTGGTCGCAAATCAGCCAATAGTTCATTATTAGATTTTTAAAAATCTCAAATATTTAAATTACAATATCGATATTAGCCTAAAAAATCCAGAGTTAGTCGAGCTATTATTTGGACGATACTTCAACGTAGATTTACATGTAGAGTGAGTCATTTCAAAGGAAACGTCACAAAACTGTGGAAGTGGGTGATTGTGACAGTTTGTTTATCTGGTGTGCTTGTGTTTGGTGGATTTGGAAAAGGCCTGTGTGTGTTCCCTGATATTTTCTGCAGCCGTTGCTTTATTCTTTATCAAGAGTGCATGAAAGTGTGCAGTTTCCTGACATTGTGGCCTTTTTTCTGAACAGTGGTCTCCAGTGTACATTGCATAAGTTTGCACCTGACCTGAAAAAATGTGACACTGTTGATGTCTTGATTAGTCTTTTTTTCTGTCCCTCACTTGTGGTCAGAAGCTTGTGATGGTGAATATCGCTATAGCAACCTGTGTGAATGTTATCACACGATTGAATGAACTAATAACATGCTTATCATCCTGATACATATGGGTCAGTAGGGGCTGGCTCCCCATACTAGAAGGTCCAGAAGGCTCTTATCAGTGTTTTGAATGGGGATGATTCCAGCCTTTTCAATGCAGGCTGATAACAAGTTAGGTTTTGGATTCACTTTAAGTAAACAACAACAAACAGCTACATTTCTGTGACTTTCGTTACGTTTA
>JAOVVB010240070.1:0-22245 GCA_028570985.1 Heterobranchus longifilis | reverse complement strand
CATGGATTTTTTTTTCGCGCTTAACACCTTATTTTGCTCTCCTCTCATATTTGACAATCCAAGCCTCCAGAATTGCGCATGGCTCATGTTGTTTTCTTCATTTTATTCGGGACAGAATAACCAAGAATAGTGGGAATACGTCCACCAGGAGAAAATAAACGTATCTGCTGTTTCTCATAAACAAACGACGATATGATTAAACACAATACTAGTTAATGATAGAGCTGGAATCAGTCGACTTCAGTTTTTTTCGTCGCGAAGTCACTGTTCTTTTTTTTTCCTGAAATTGGTCTCGTATTATTTGGGTAATAGAGGAAGCAATGCGATTATCACCTCAGGGACTTTTCAAACTTTAAATACCCACAAGACTCCTAAACTCGGCGATGTGTATTACAGACGTGTTTGTGACCGCAGTCGCACAACCTGAAAATGCAGAGCTGCTGTCCGCCAATAAACTTATAAGACGCACTTATGAGCCCTGTTTCTTTCTCTCTTTACTGATCATCTGCTCTTGCGTCTCCCAAACCGCAATAAAGATAAGGAAACGAAATTATGACCTGAAATCTAAAAAAGCCTTGAACGCTGTGGGGCGACCAGGCGGGGAGGAGGAGGAGGAGGAGGAGGCAGCGGTCTGATCGTGTGAGCTCTCCGGGCTCAGAAATATCTCTGCTCTCTGGCTCACATTCCGATAAGGGAGCGCGATCCAGCTCTCTCTGTAGGCGTGGTTTTCCCAGGCTTTTAAAACAGCAGCTGCTATTTACCTTCCCCTCTAATGTAAACCACCGCCGCCGCCGCCACATACCCTCCCCTCGCCCCTCCACCCCCCACCCCCCCTCCTCCCTGGCCCGGCGGCCCCCCGGCAGCCCGGCGGCCAAACCTCCAACCACCGCGCTCATAAAACATCCTGGCACGTGCTCCACATTCACAACACCGACAGATGATTAAATGCCAAAATGTGTACCACAAAGTTAGGAACTACAGTGGTAAATAGCATGGAAATGGAGTGTGCGCATTTAATTTTATTTCCTCTAAGGGGAAGGCTGAATATAATGGTGTGTGTGTGTGTGTGCGCGCGCGCGTGTGTATGAGGATTTGAGCTGTGTCCTCTTGTGGTTTTGAGTTGTCATCTAGAGTTGTTTCTTTTACTAATGTCATTATAACAGTAACAATCTGTGAAGTTTGGTAGAAAAGAAAACAATACTGTTTCCCTCCTGTGCCTCCCAGATCGCCTTCCACTTCTCACTGGTGGTTTTTAAACGGTACAGAAGTGTTACCTCTTTTTTTTTTTTTTTTTTTTTTACAGTTACTGTAAGCAGTTACCAATTAATTTAGGACACCTAAATCAACAATAAGAGTTAGAGGGCAACTTTGTGTGGAGACAGGCCAAAATCGAATAAGGCTGGACAAAATTTGGATAGATAGATAGATAGATAGATAGATAGATAGATAGATAGATAGATAGATAGATAATTTGTCCTCAAAGAGGTAATTATTTTCCACAGTGCTTACAAAGCACAGACAAGACAGACAGAATTATACACAAAATTATACAAAGAGACAAATTCATGGATTGTTGTTGTTGTTGTTGTTGTTGTTGTTGTTGTTGTTGTTGTTGTTGTTGTAGTATTGGTGCTAAATGTACATTTGTAGTATTTATTACAATTATTTTTTATTTTGTAATCTATTATTTTATTATAGACCTATTTTCTGCTGTTATCTGTTGTCTGGGACATAAAAGGTCCCTGTGCCCGCTCCTGGTGGCGCTGCCCAGTCAGCGGCTCCACTGTTAATATGTAAACGGTACGATGATTGAAGACTGAAGGCAGTTTCCCCGGCTGTGCCCTGAACCCGGGCCGCGCGCCATTGGCCGCCAGCTCCAGCGGCCAAACAACCAATGGGAGGGCGCCGACCACGAGCCGTCCTCCCTCGGGCCGCGTGTCCCTCGCCCTGATTGGTGGAAAGTTACTGTGGGAAAGAAAGTTTGGGAAGTTTCACACGAGCCGTTCGCGTGCAGTGCGAGATATAAATACAAGCCACACGCGGAGAGCCCAACAGAGAGACTCTGCATCCGCTCGTGATAGCTGCTGCTGCTGCTGCGCGTCGCTCAAACGGATTTTAACTTGATACATATCTCAGGATTTTTTTGAGGGAGAGGGGACTTTTGAATATTGCAAGCTGAAAATATTCATCGTCCTTTTTTCCTACACCATTGGATCGTAATTTGCTGTGGTTTTGTGGGATATTTCCGATAAGAAAATGCCTGCCGATATGATGGAAAAAACCAACTCCTCTCCGGTCGCTGCAACCCCGGCAAGCATGAACACAACACCCGATAAACCCAAGACAGCCTCGGAGCACAGAAAGGTTGGTACAAAGCCTTTATTGACAAACATTTCCCCTTCATTTTGGACACAATTTTGCTCCTCATCCAGAGCGAGGATTTTTCACTTTTACGCACGAAACAAGAAAGAGAAATTTAACAGCTAATGTCATTTTGTTTTTTTAATCTTTAGTCATCCAAGCCAATTATGGAAAAGAGGAGAAGAGCCAGAATCAACGAGAGCTTGGGGCAGCTGAAAACTCTCATCCTGGATGCGCTCAAAAAAGATGTAAGTACTCACTTAGCGTCCTGGTTATTAATAGATTTCAAAACGGCCCCCTGTCAAACAGTGAGAAAGTGAGCGCGTAATCCTAACCATGTGTGTTTTCCGTCCCCTCAGAGCTCCAGACACTCTAAACTGGAGAAGGCGGACATCCTGGAGATGACGGTGAAGCATCTCCGGAACCTCCAGAGGGCTCAAATGACCGGTAAGTCGCATTTCTCGGACAAATCTGTCTCATGACTGTGTGTTTTAGAACATATCTGGGCTGCTGCTTCAAGACCCCCGCTCCAAATCTTACAGATTGTTTACAAATTTCGCAGATAAAACAAGCTGTGCATATGAATATCCTGAGTTAAATATACCGGTCTGTTTTCTCTGCAGCTGCCCTGAACACCGACCCCACTGTCTTGGGAAAATATCGTGCCGGTTTCAGCGAGTGCATGAATGAAGTCACCCGCTTCTTGTCCACCTGCGAAGGTGTCAACACGGAGGTCAGGACGCGGCTCCTCGGCCACTTGGCCAGCTGCATGACTCAGATCAACGCGATGAACTACCCCAGCCAGCATCAGCACCAACACCAGCTCCCCTCCACCGCTGGACCAACACACCCCTCCTTCGGCCAGTCCATGGTGCAGATCCCCAGCTCGTCCCCGCAGGTCCTGCCCATGAACCCGGTGTCCTGTAAAGGAGGATCATCGCCGGCTAATTTACCATCAGACGCCACCAAAGTGTACGGCGGTTTCCAGATCGTGCCTGCTACAGACGGACAGTTTGCATTCCTCATACCGAATGCGGCATTTGCGCCAAACGGCCCCGTTATCCCCGTGTACGCCAACAACGTCAGCACGCCGGTGCCTCTACCGGCTGCGGTTTCCCCCGGAGCCCCGTCAGGCAACACGGACTCGGTGTGGCGACCCTGGTGAAAAGTGGGAAAGGACCATAAAGACTTTTAAAATGACACTTAATAGTTCTCTCTTTGTTCAATGTTAGAAAGTTGTTTTGAATCTTGTTTTTTTTCTTGTAAAATGGAAAGAGTATGCACTATATTTGTACAGCTAACAAGGGAGTAAAGTTCATATTGAAATGAGATTTGTATTGTGGAAGTCCGTTCACTGCATTTTTTTATATATTTGAGTTGTCTTTTTTACTGTGTGATGCCAAAGATATGTTTGCTCTTATGATGTTCTTCGTTTTGGAAGACAAATAAATTTGTAAAGATATTAAAAGAACATGCAATTGTGTTGTTTGTTGGAAAAACTAAACCTGATCTTATTTATGCGTAAAACTGCAAATATTAGGAATTTAGTTTATAGTTATAGTTTATTTGGTACTTATGTAGACTTAATGTCGAAGCGTGTAAAAGCAAAACTGTGTGAGAACACATGTACCAAAAACTTTGAATTTGCAATTTACACATGAAATCAACAAGTGTTTTTAAAACTCACTTTAGAACTCAATAAGGGTCAGAAATGGATAGAAAATGTTTAGTTTCGCAGCATCAGTAATAACACTTTGTGCAAATATTACAAATATATACTGTGCTCTGCAATACTGTTTATGGTTCAATCTACAAAAATGAGTGCTATATTTCTTTGAGCGAAAACACTGTTGATGCTCACTCACTGTAAGTCACACTGGACCAGACTGTCAGTAAACTGTTGGCTAATTGTAATTCTATTATCTAAATAAGTGAGTCAGGCAGGAGGCTGTATCTCTGTGATTAAACTGACTGTAGTGCTGTGTCTTTACACTGATAGTCCAGCAGTTTCACCTTCCTGGTGGAAACTTTGGAGTCTTACAGAGGTCACTTACGCCATCTAGCAGCGCAGAAGTGCATTGCAGTGTGATAGGTATTTGTTAGATCAATGAGTGGAGCATGAATGGCAGCTGTGGATGAGCTTCTGAGATGGAAAAGAGCAGCTGGCTAATTTAAGAGATGGTTATAGAAATAGGAAAATACTTTATTATTCTATAAGGCACAGGAGCATTTTGTTGGAAAGGCTTGAAGTTGAATCTGTGTGAATTAGCTTGTCAGACCAGCCGTTGCAGGATTTGATCAAAACATGTCACTTGAATCTATTGTTTGCATGTTTTCAACCTATTTCAATATGACATTAAGCTAAATGGCCATTCATCAGTGCAAATGTTGCAGCAGCTCTTTCCATCTAAACATTTCTAAATTGGAAATTATTTATTAAACTAACAATCAATCATCAATTTGAAGTGATCAAGGTATAAAAAAAGCTAGAAAATCATCATTATGAGGGTTTCCGGTGTTCAGTCAGCTTTAACATCGCCAACAGCATTAATCTCATGACGGTGTGTAGCGGAGAGGAGCCTCCGGCTGTGTCTTTAATCAGAGCTGAGGGACTTCTGTGATGCCGGGGATTGGGGGGGGGGTGACAGCAGAAGGACACGTTAAACACCTCGCCACTGAGCCATGTGGTAGCGCTCTGCTCTGCCCAGGTGTGTGTGCCCCCTCCAGCTATCCGAGTGTGGCCCTTCTTTGAAGGGGGTGTATGTGGGGAGGGGGGTGCAGGTGTTTGCAATTATCAGTGCGCTAAGAGGCACAAAGTGTGGATAAGTGCCATCATTTTGAATTTCCATCACACCTTTTTACGGGGGGCCGTGCATCCCTGTTTGATTGAAGCCATGTGTGTGCTCGTGCCTGTGCGTGCATACGTCTTGTGTGTGTGTTTGTGCAGGGTGCTGGGTGAGGACATGCCTGGCCAAAGGGCACAATGGGTGAGGTAGTGGGGAGTTAAGTGGAGGTAGGGGGGGGTTCAAGGAAAGGCCTACCACACGGGATAACAGTCGGCCTCCTGTGAGCCAGAGCTTCTCCACACACACAGTCACACACATGCACAAAACGTTCCCATAGCATTCCAGCTGTGCTCGGACCAGTGTCGAGCTTCCTGCCCCGAGCCCCGGGGCCACAGCTGGACGCGGGACGTCTGGGAGGCACGTGGTGTGACCCGGACAACACCCAGCTGCTGAGCCCTCCTACTCCACCTCACCGCCTTTCCTCCCTTTTCCTCCTTTCCCCCCTTACCAACATCTTCAGTGGTCTCTTCCCCTCTCTGGAGAACAGCTTTACGAGCCTCTCCAATTACCCAGTGCAGTGGCCGAGCTGCCGGGGTGACCGCCCCCTTGTCACAACACGACCGGGGGGTTAGCTGCCATGCGTGTCCATTAACTTTTCCCACACTCCGCGTGCATGCAGAGAGCGAAAGGAGGGGAAAAAAGCCCCTCTGCTTCCTCCTTGGCTCCCTAAGTGCTACCATATGGTCCACTCTCTCTCTCATGGTTCCTCTTTCTCTCTCTCCCTCGCTCTCTCGGCCCGTCACTGGGGCTGTCTTTGATTGCAGCCCAGACAAGCGAGAGCTTTATGATTTAAGCCCAGGGCTTGCTGTACCAAGCCCTGGACTCATTTTGAAGCCAAACTCCTCTCCCCTCCTCACCCCCCCTCCTCCTCCTGCAGTTGCAGGGGAAGGCTGTTTTCTGGCAGGAAATGAATAGCTCCCAGATGAGCGCAGGAACCTGAGAGGTCGTGAGAAAGAGGCGAACCCCCCTCTGCAGGCCCGGCCTGCTGCCAGCCGCCGGGGGAATGTGGGAGAGCGCCTCTCTGACACACGCATCAACCCCTCTGCCCTCCACCACACCGCCTGACTGACTGACTGCCTGCCTCGGCGCTGGGCTCTGAGCCTGGAAATAGACTGATAGACAGGCCAACCGCCACCGAGCCAGGCAGCACGGCTCGTCAGCCAGCCAGCAGAGCAGCCAGGCAGGGAAAGGGAAAGCTGTGGGAGGGGAGAGAGAAGTGTTGGATCTGTGTGGGCGGAAGTGGATCAGTGTGTATATATGCAGCCTGAATCCTGATCCCAGCACACAATACAATGGAAAGTTAGATCTGTAATATAAAGGTCCCATATTATGCTTATTTTCAGGGTCATACTTGTATTTTGGGTTTCTGCTAGAACATATTTATATGCTTTAATGTGAAAAAAACTTTACTTTTCTCATATTGTATGTCTGAATATAGATGTATTCACCCTTTGTCTGAAACACTCAGTTTTAGTGCCTGTCTCTTTAAGACCCCGTCCCGAAAAAGCCCAGTCATCTCTAATTGGTCAGCGTTTCCGGGTCTTCTGCATCTGTGCTCTCTGCGTCTCTGCACTGTCATTGCAGCTGGGGAACGACTATAACTGCTCTGTAGCGGCACTTTCTACCTAAATATACTTGTGACATCACAACCGCGCTGATGGCTCGTTTAAAGGCACCGGTTCTCTGTGGATTGAGTGTTTTGATACTTTCACAGTATTTATATAGCACCTAGACCTGTTTGTAATCCAAAAACACAATCTCACTTTTTACAATATGGAACCTTTAAGTTTACGTTAGACTCATGTATGACCCTGACTGGGTATTTGCGCAGGTTTTGCACACATGCATACACTCACTCACATGCTTCCCTCCCTGTGTCCCAGAGGCTTACACTCATTCCAGAGTGTACACTCACTCAGACAGGTGTTCCTTGTCAGGAGCAAAGGGGTTTTTCCCTTTGGTTCCCCGTGTGCTGAACTAACATTTATTCCTCCTGAGGTTGACACTGTTATGGTTGGATGTGGTCAGAAGTTTAGCTACAGCTGTCCAGACTTATTTTAGGATCCTTTTTTAATCATTGTTCTGCATCAATGTGACATGTTGAGATCAACTAATTACAGAGTGAAGGCCGGCCATTTGAATTGCCAAGGGCAATTTATATATTCACACATACAACTATCTCAGATGCATTGGAAAGCATCACTTGAATCTTGAGAAAAGAAGATCCCACGCACTGCTCTTGCTCAGCATCACAATTTATTGATCATACTAACGTTTCAGGTCACCTTGGGCCTACGTGTCAAGTGTGTGATATAATTGATAGAAAAGTCATAAAAAATCATGTTGTGGATGTCAGAAAAAAATTAGGTCAAATGAGTAGTGTCATGATTTCAATTCTAAATCGATTTAAATTAGTTTTCAATTCCAATTATCGAAAGCTGAATCAGCCATTCCCCCATTTTAGATAAATTATTACAATTTGATCATTATGGCTTTAATGTGGCGGATTCCAAAAACTATATGGCGGTTATATCACACATGTAGCACATCTTTTTAAAGAAGAATTTGAAAATGTAAATGACAGTTGTCAGGGCATAAAACCAATGATCTGTTGATCTTTACGAATCAAGACCCCATAGTCCAACAATAGCATAGCAGTCAGTGCTGGGGAAAAAAGTGAATCAAATCATGATCGTAAAATCAAAAGTCTAATCGAATTGTGGATTTAAAGAATCGTGACACCCCTAAAACAGTGTTTTCTCACTATGTGCATGTATATAGGACTCCCTGGAAGAAGAGATCTAGTATCTCGATGGGACCTTCATGGTTAAATAAAGGATTAAATCAAACTAAAAATAAGGTTGCAACTGTAGATCAGAGTGCAGCACTGGAATGAGTGAAGCAGCATTTCACAGTTCATGCTAAAATGCAGACTTGTGCATTCACATGAAGCTAATGAACAGCAATGTACTACTTGGCTCACTTATCCATAAAAGCTGCTGGAGTCAGGGAGCTATAAATTATGTGTACTTGCTTTCAAAAAGGGCATCCAGGTCTCATGGACCTGATCTCCCCTCCCCCTATTATTAGTGTTATTACTCATCCTCTCTTAGCAGCGTACCCAGTGACTCAGTACCCATCTAACTCTACATCTACCCTTCTTATGCTTCCATCTCCCGGTCTCCCTATCTTTCTCTCTCACACTCTCTCTTTGTCTCTCACACACTCGGTTTGTGCGGGGCTCCTATGGTAACCTGTGGGCCCAGTAAACAGGACAAGCTGTCTACACACAAATCCCAGCAGTGTGCGTGCCCACTTTCCTTGGCTCACCCTGCATGGCAACAAAAACCCCACCAGAGGCTCCCACCACCAGCCCATTCAAATGTCAGCCACCTCGTTTGAAGTCGCAGACTGCTATGTAAATCCACAGTGTTTCTCACCAGCCCAGCCTCTCACACACACTCAAAAACACAAACTCTACCAAAGGTGGTCCTGTGATGCTGGATGATTGTTTCTTTTATAGTCTCCAGCCTTTAGAAGTAGTCTTTTTTCATCCCTATAGCCCATCCTCCCAGTTTTGGTTCGTAAACATGTTGTTGAGGCGTTTTGGTGGATGGTTTCAGGGCATGGTGACTTGAGGAGAGCAGGACATGGCAACCATACGATGCCGTCAGTTACAAAGTTGGCACATCCCCCAATTCTGAGCTGTGACAGTGATGACCCCATCACACTGCGCCTTTGTATGACCTGTCCTCCAGCTACTCTGGAACCCAAGGCCAATTGAGTGGGAGGGTTTCCCCCCTCAGAGACCATCACAACAAACAAATAGACCAGGCAAACAAGTTCCCACCACACCAACGTCCAAACAACTGCCAACGGTGACAGTTTGGTTGGTTTTGATATCACACAAAGCGCTTCTTCACGAAGCACTTCTGAGCCTCTTGCTTTTATCGTTCAAAGCCAAGTTTCCCAACTTCAGGGTCAGGGCCCCTGAGAGTTGTCTCCAGAAAAAAAACAGGAACGATTATATTAAATAATAACAACAGTAATTGATGAAATGTGTGAAATATAAGTACATATAGTACATTATTATGATATTATGCTTTTCTTGGGAGTTATTCAATGTGTGCTCAGAGGGTAAGCTCAGCTAATTCAGCAAGGTTTGCTGTCGTTTCAACATGTTTCATATTGATTGGTTCTTCAGTGTTTTGCAAATATATCTTTCATATATTGTATATATTGTAATGTGTCATTTAAGGCAACAGTGTGGGTCCTAAAGAACCAAAATTAAATCAACCAATAAACTAGAAGGGCACTCGGAGAGCACAGACCTCCGCCAAGGCCATGCCCTATCTCACAGTGTTAACAAAAGTGAAAAATAATTAATCTGTCTGCCCCGTGACTTGGATCCGTTCCAAAGTTTACTGGGTTCTTCCTTGGCCTGTGCTACATCCGTCCACCAAGTTTCATGAAAACCAGACCAGTAGTTTCTCCGTAATCCAGCTCACAATCATACAAACTCAACTGAAAACCTCCTTGGCGGAGGTAATAAAGTAAGACAATAAATACATGATACGAATGTAATAAAACAGATTTAAAAGCTACAATAAGAGTATTAGTAGTAAAACAGAGTGAGACAAAAAACTAGATTAAAGAACTAGATAAAGAGACAAAGCAAGAATAAAAAGTTAATAAGCTGGATAATGAATAAAATAAGGCAGATTTAAAAGTTTTAATAAAAATAAGTGATCAAAGCTAGACTAAGAACAAGATTTTTTTTTTTTATTTAAACGATCGATAGTAAAATGTTGATAAAAATAGAAAAGAGTAAAATAAAAAATAAAAATGATAAAAGTCTAAATATATAAGTATGTGTTGCTGTTTCATCACAGGTTGTGTTTAATGAATTAAGCTGGAGGTGTTGCTGCAGGAGATTGATCCCTGGCTTTGTGTGGTGATTTTTACCCTGCATGCATCATTTTCACACTGCCACCAGCAATGTAGAGACCTTTTATCAGAAAACAAAAACACTAGCTAAAATGTTAAGACAGAAACGAGTCGAATACTCTGTTTCAAAGAGAATTTAAAATGCACATGCCAAATTAAACGGGTCATGAAAATGTATATAATGCTGCATAGGCGCCAATTTATGTTTTTGCCCGTGGGTGCCGGGTTAATATTGATAATATTCGTATAATAGTTTTTATAGGTCACAAGTAAACTATGTATCGTTTTTTAAACCACTATTATCATGACATTTAAGTAAAGTTTGGATATTAAACACACAGCACATACTTTTCTCTCAGAACATATAAAAACATTGCAACTTACCAATATCGCTGATTCAGAGACGGCCCCATCAAGGAGTGATGGGAGACAGTTCTGAGGACTTCTTTGCCTCATGAGACAGATTTTCTCCACACACGGGGCTCGGAGCATGCGAGTCACTGGTCGCAATAAATCCATATTTTTAGGTACGACCTATTGAAGGAAGCTTCTTTTTTGCAGTCTCTGCCTCTGCTCTCATTGCGTTATCATCATTGTACAGTCTTTTACTGAAGAAACTCTCAAGCAATGTTTGGTTTTATTCATGTTTTTTACTCACTAAGCTGCAACACACACATCTAGTAGGTCAGCGGGTGATGACCGTATGTGTGTTGTGCAGAGACAGACCATGCCGAGATCAATGTTATTATTATATGGCCTTTTTTAGCCTGTAATGTCGTGCTTATTATTCTGTTTCCCCCCCCCCGCTGAATCATATAGTTTCCCTCACGGCCTGGTAGCAAATTTATTTATTCATTTTTGATCTGCCTTTCCCATGGGTGCTCAACTTTTTCCGTGGGTGCTCGAGCCCCGGAGCACCCACGGGATCGGCGCCTATGCGTACAACCAATTTCGACTGAGTAAATGTGGGGCTTTTGTTGTCCCTGCAGTTTCCTTCCTGGTTGGTAATCCAGCCTTGACAGACAGAAAGAAAAGCAGGAAGAAAGAAATCCAGCAAGCACAACAAACAAAGCACAGAACAGAATGCTCCAACAAGAGAAATAAAAGAGGACAAAGAAGCAGAGGGAATGATGAGGGAGGGGACCGGGCTTCATGTCTTTATCTCATAGTGTGCATTCATTATGTATGAATACGTTTACATGCAGCTCAGTGCTGCAGGCTGCATCTTCTACATGAAATTACATGATCATATATGTAGCTCACTATAAATACCATCCTTAGTTTTGTGTGGCCTATCTTAGTGAATGTAAGCCTACAGAGTAATATGTCTAATATGCCAGAATCCCGAGAGCTGATGCAACGAGAATCTCTTCCCCCTGACTGTGCTACATTAAAGTGAAAATAATCCGGCTAAAACTGGGTTCGCATACATTACTCTGTGTGCTTTATTAAGCACATAAACAAGTCTCCCTCGCTCAGGCTGCAGTCCACGCAACCCAAAGATCATTTGTGATGTCGCCCATGAAACGTGGAGCCGCTCCTCTGAGAATAATTTGCAGGCCGACTGGAGAGTAATGGCGTGCTTACACCGAGGATGTTGGGTTTTTTCCAACTCCAAAGATCGATCTAATAACCGCACCTTGCAATTTTGCTTGCCTTCCAATCCAGTTTTATCCAAGCCAATACGGAAAACAACAGCAGACTAATAACAGCTGACAGGAAGAATAGACAGACAGTAGCGGCTTTAAGCATCTGGGGGCCCATTTCAAGAGCTAATGTGGGGCCTAAACTAATCCGGGGTGTTGTTAACCTTAAAACATGAAACTGCAGGCACCCGGGTAGAGCAGTAGTAGATTCCCTGCCTACCAACACGAGGGTTGCAGATTCAAACCCCTGCAGGGACAAACAATTACAGGTTCAATGGGCTTTATTGAAATTTGAATGAAACACATTTAATATCCAGAACAGGTTTAGCATTTTAGCACTTGCAGTTCCCTTATCTCGAAGTCAGTGGGTTTTTTGAATGGGTTTTTGGTTAGACGTCTGAAATAAGGTCTGTGGTCAACACAATCTTAAGATATTTTAATGTTTTGTTCTACGACATAAAATATGTTGGTAAATACCCCACTGGTGAATTTCGAAGCTTTTATGTGTCTTTAAAAAGGCGGTTACTAACAACTGGCTAAATGAGACTACAGAGGTTGTCGAGGACGTTAAACTTCACCATCAGTTTAGTAGTGGCGACGGTGATATAGGACGATGACGTGACCATTGGTGTAGTTCATTTATAGCCTAACATTAGCTTTTTACTTCTGCCGATTGCATTTAAGCTTCTAAAATCCTAAAAGTGGTGTTCATATGGAGAGATTATCTTGCTAGACAAAATGTGTAGTATCATAAACTTTCCAATCCAATGGAAAAATCCCATAGGTAGACAGATGATAGTGGGATTACAGGTTACACAATCTTGAATAAACAAACTGTGTGACTCAAAATCTGAATTGTGTTCATATAAAGCTAGGTACTTTTCCACTGTGGATCTTACAAAATGAAAAAAGCTGTTTTCCTCAAATTAGGTTGCATTTTCATTCAAGATTAAAGAATGTAGTCACAAAATGCAGGGCGTTTCCTGAAATCTGAATGGCCACTGAATGACTCTGTTACCAACCTAGAGTGGAGATATTGGTATCATGTGAAACTAGATGACCTGAAGACTCTTTGGCACCAACTATGTCATGCTAGCTTGTCAGGAAGGGAGCTAAATAATGCTCCAAAGTTAGGCTACATTTTGGCGAGGGAAAAACTGGCATGGCCAGAGGTCCCTTGACCTCTGACCTCAAGATATTTGGATGAAAATGGGTTCTATGGGTACCCACGAATCCCCCCATTTACAGACATACACCCTTTATGCAAATCCCATGTAGTTTGGGGCTAAATCTATTATTTTGGCCTATTCTAAAAATGGTGTATTTGACTATTTCTGCATACTGGGGTCCATAAACAGTCATAAATTATGTGAATTACATAAATTGGGTGTGACTGGAAAGATGAGACTCATTGATGAGATTCAATGAGCTCAATTGTATTAATATGTGATGATGTTAGTCTCATAGTAGCCATTTCATTGTAGACACAAAAAAACAAAAAATGCAACCACGGCAGGTCTCTAAGGGTTAAAGTAGATATGAGTAGTGGAGACAGAAATGTAAAATTAATGTTAATTCTGACTGTGTGTGTGCGTGTGTGTGTCATTGACAAAGTGTGCCTGGATTGACAATAACGTCTCCCTGGGAAAAACTGCAACCACAAAGTCAGTTTGAGGATTTATCCTGTGATGATGACACCTGCCAGAAACACTTCAGGGGAAACTATGGTTTATTACGACTTGGATTTATTCAGTAACTAAACAGACTTATGCCATGATTCTGAACAATATAATCTACCATCCCAATGGTCTCTTGCAATGGCAGTTCTCAGAAAGAATGTATTTTATGCATGTTTGATCATATTTTCAGTGTGATTCAGCTGTGATAAGTGTACCTCTCTGTGTGGATACTGTGGGCAGATATGCATAAAAATTAGATTATACAACATCCACTTTGTATTGTCTCCTATAATGTTCATAAATCGATGTGCACTTAACATTTAGACCCACAGACTGGTTCTGCGTCCACCTGAGGCACCGCCATTAATTGTTCCTTTTTTCTGTTGCAGGGCAAAACCACATCTTGCTGTAATCTGTTTCTTCCAGCAGTGCAATGTCAATTTGAGTTTATCTTAGTTTTTTTTTTTTTTTGTACAGTGAAAAACATGACAAAACAATAAGGACAAAAATACATCACACAGACAGAAGCGAAGAAAAATAACAAATTGGCTCAGGTGAGATTGAAATCCTCCGGGGGATAATGAAGACGCTTCTAAATAAACAAACTGCACAAAAAAAGGAACAAATATTCAAATTAAGATGACAAATGTAGACACAAGACAACCCGTTGTTTAATAAGGGAAGGTTTCTTATTTCGAGCCGCACTCACAAGTTCTCGAGTTAATGCTCCAAAAGCATTTTGGTCCTGGTGGCTTTGGAAAAAGGGGGTGAACCATAGATTGTATAAAAAAAGATGGACGTAGCTTCCGGGCCTTAAAAGTGAAGCCAATGGTGAAGTGCCTTAAACCGGCATTCTTTCTAATGAAGTCAATGAGAAAATGAGTCTACTTCTCACTTGATTTATTAGCTCAGTAAACAGTTTCATACTGAGTTTATGTCTCAATCTCTAGTTTCAAGTCTTCTTCAATACAGCATGATGTTCATTTTGTAAATTATGGTCCCATTAAGAAGAAAATACACGATAAAGCAGCGTATTCGAGAGGGCTTCTGTACAAACAGGACACATTTCACAGAGATGTTCCCTGGTATACAGTGACGACAGACAGTTTTCACAGCAGACATTTTGACATGTCAAAGCAGGAAAACACTGGTTTAACTAATAACAATAATGATGGCACCATTCTAGTTAGCTAAACCAGTTATTATTGGAACAGAGGCCGTCGTTAATGTTATTAGTTACACAAACACAAAGTGTGCATTAGAGGCTGACATTTTTTCGGGATTCCCGTGGGATTCCCGCAGGATGGGAGTCACCGGGACGGGACAGGAAAAACGTTAACGGGGGCGGGTCTCAAAGGCTGTGATTGCACTTCAACACAACACAGGAACAGGATGGGATTTTGTTTTTCACTGTCGTGGGATTAGGGAATTTTCTTGCAGGAGTGGGACGGGACAGGAGTGAAAATCCACTCCCATGTCACCCTCTAGTGTGCATGTAGAAATGCTGTATGTGCGAGTGCTTCTACAGTCTTCTAATGGAAAAAGTGCTCTTATGTGATCAATAGTAATTCTATTACAAGAATATATACTTGGGGGTTAAGTCCTCTCAGATCTCTGCAGGTTTGGCCTCCTGATTAGTTCCTGCATCAGCCACTACTTCTCTTAAGCACTCTGCAAACAAAACTGCTAAATATTTCATTCTTATTAGTGAAGTTAAAATATGGAGGCTCCCCTTGTTCTCACAGCACTTTTACTGTAATGTGTTAAGTAGACATGGGACGGTATGAAAATTTCATGTCACGATTATCCTGGTCAGAATCCTGATAATCATCAAATTATTTTTTTCTCAAAAAATTCTGACTTTTTAAAATCGAAACATGGTGACTTTTTTTCTTGAAACTTTACGACTTTTTTCCCCGTAACATTACAACTTTTCTATCGAAACATTACCTTTTTTTTTTAACATTGCAAGTTTTTACCCCAAAACATTACAACTTTTTTCGTGAAACACTGCAACGTTTTTATCGAAACGTAACCACTTTTTTATCGAAAATTACCACTTTTTACCCCAAAACATTACCACTTTTTTCTTGAAACATGACAACTTTTTTCTCATAAAATTGTTTTTTTTCTCAAAACTATGAATTGTTTTACGGAACAAATATTTTTATACGTCACAGATGGGACACTGTAGTAAACTGCAGTCAATTCATGAGAATATTCACGATTATCCCGATAATGGAAATTCACCACAATCAACTTATTGTTGAAACACAGTGTTTTTATCGCGATCCATGATAAAATCGATTATTGTCCCATCCCTCGTGTTAAGCCTTTCTGTCAGTGTTTTCATTGTTAAAAATAAAGTTCACAGAAACACCACAAAATACTTATAAAACAACTTTTAATTGTAAAACCCACCACGGCATCAACAAGAAAGACACAAATGTACCTGACACAGTATTTAACATAAACTGTCAAAAAATATATAAATTTGAATATTTACCATCCCTGCCACCTTTATCTTCAAACCCCTCTGTTTATAAGATCAGTATTAACTGGCAGTGTGTCCACCATCCTTTATAACCAGTGGCTGTATGAAGACTCAGTGACGGGGTGTGATCGGGAGGTCGTCTGTACAATCAGTCACCATCACTGCAGGCTTTTAACTAATCAAATTAACCATAACACACTGAATCAACTCTTGTCACGGAGCTCGTAAAGATGGAAGCATTTTCATGTTTGTGAGCAATAATGCTAATTTACCTTAAAGAGTGAGCGACAGAGAAGAGGTAGATACGTAAGAAGACAATGTAACACTAATACCCGTCGAATAACTTTAAAGGGATACCTTGGTATTTTAACTTTTTCATGTGGGTCGTATTACATCCGGCTCTCAGTTATAGCTGCAACGATTAGTCCTTTAATAGATCAACAGAAAAATAATTTTGGAACTTTTTGATAATTGAGTAATCGTTAGTCATTTTTCATGCAAAAATGTCAGAAAAATGCAGTTTTCAGCCTCTCAGATGTGGAGATTGTCCTGTTTTTCCTCAGTTTTATAATCATATTAAACTAAATATCTTTGGGTTTTGGACAAAACAAGACATTTAAAGATATCACCTTGGACTTTGAGAAACTGCGATGGACATTTTTCTGACATTTTACAGACCAAATCGATCGCTGCCCTCACTTATTATAAAATAATTGTGTTAATGTGGTTTCCATGACTCATTGCATTATTGATAACTGTTTGCAGTTGCAGTGAAGTAGTGGTAATTAAAGAGGGGACTTTAGTTAACAAAGCAGCTAACAAACATATAGGATTTTATAAAAGAGTTTGATGAGGAAATAAGATTCTAAATGCCCAGATATCCCACAAACACTGCATATGGTGTAGAGGAGGATCTACTGAGATCTACTGTTATCACCACTTACTAACAGAGCTGGTGGTTTACTGGCAGTTTTCAAAGGTTGCATTAAGTGTCCAGTAGTAATCTAACCCCTCCTTGAATTTGGATTGTAGATTGTGTTTAGATGGTTAAAGAAAATCTAAGTGTATTCCTTACTGAATGTACTGACTCAGTGTATCTTGGTCACGTATGCACACGCGATCTTGAAATATCTTGTGCCTTATCTTGCATTTTAATTCCTCACATCACTACGATCACTGCAACCAAAACTGGAACTTAAAAATGCAAGATGCACCACTAAAACCAAAGAACGTGACAATGACATGAACTTCAAAAGTAGGCACTGTGGAGCGCTGGATGCAAAAAAAACGGTACAAAATTGTAATATGATCATTATCTAACTATTCAAAACACCATAACAAAAAGTAATAACCAGTCATATTTAAACTGATCCACATAAAAAAAAGTACAATTTAAATGGCACAATCAACCACATTCATATATAAACCAGTATTTCCCCATGTGTCAGTGGAAGCTTTGTCAATAACCCTCGAGGGTTAAGATTAAAAATCTTACAATTACGCACAATAATGTGGAGACACTAAACCTTCTCCTTGTCTTCTCCATTCTCGCATGTAAGGACCGTAACTCCCTGGTTTAGAAAACCTTCTAAAAGCTCAAGTATCCCCAAATAAAAGTTCAAATGTAAATGTTTGCAAAGGCTTTTGAACGGCTGGTGAATACAGTGCTGCTAACATGTTTGTTAAATGGTGTCCATGTCAGATAACGGAGCTTGCTGGTTGTAAAATACGTAAAAAAAACACAAGATATTGTTTACCAAATCTAGACGACAGTGTACTCTGGGTGTTAACTCAGTTGTACAAAAATGTTAAAATACTGCTGCAATCAAAGCTAAACATGATGCTTGATTTTGGTCACATTCCCAGTTATTTTAACAAAGTGAACGCACCAAATAAATTCACTTTAGAAAACACTGATCTACCTTAAAGGGATAGTTCAGATGTTTTGAAGTGTGGTTGTATGAGGTACTTCTCCATAGTCAGTGTATTACCTACAGTAGATGGCTAAAAGATAGATCTAAAAAACACTAAAAAAAAAGGACTACTGACTATGGATAAGGACCTCATACACAGAAGAGGAAGTCTCGGACATCTGTAGGGAGCGGAAGCCCAGAAAACTTGGCCGCTGCCCCCAGAGGCTAAATCATCGTAAAAAAACGACGATAGCCGATGAGTTCCGAGATCGAGGAAAAACTGCTATTTTTTGGCTCCAGTTGGGAACCAACTTGTCGGGTTTCGAACCAATTTATTTTTGGTCGAAATGCTCCGACCGATTCAAAATTAGATATGTGAAGGAAACACGTTCCATGTTGGTGAAAAAGGGGTAAAAGTGACCAGAAACCAAGATCGGTACAGACTAAAAAATAAAAAATAAATCCATAGCCCAATTCTGAACAAAATTATCCACACGTCAGTGGAAATAATGCTTATATTCCTGTCTTTAAAGCAGGGGCCTCAAACTCAACTTGGCTTGGGGCCACTGCTGGTATTGTCATCTCACAGGAGGGCCACTTCAACAAAAAAGCACAATGTTCTGAAAATGTACTTTATTTTATTTTCATTACGATAAATAAAGCCCGCTCCACCGTCTCTGACTGGGCAGTCACGGGTCCCTTTGACCTTTGCCATTATTTTGTGCCAAACTTTTTTCTTTTTTTTTTTAATGGGGTGACTTTAATTAAATTATATATGAATGGGGTAGTTCAAATGATTGAGAAACGATTAGAAAAAAAGAATGAAATAAAATAGTTTTGCTGACCGGATTGTATTATGTTTTTGTCATCATGTTGCGGGTCAAAGGTAGAGGGAGGGAGGGCCAAAAATGGCCCCCGGGCCGGCAGTTTGAGACCTCTGCTTTAAACCTGTGAGTCCTTATTGTGTAGAGAGGCAGCTTACCGACTGGTGTCGCTGTTAGCTGAGGATCCAAACAAATGTCCAGCTGTCTGCACGAATGCTCCTACGTGTGTCATATGTACAGTATATTTGCAGTCCTTTCGTAAGGTGACTGTGTGTGTGTGACTGTGTGTGTGTGACTGTGTGTGTGACTGTGTGTGTGACTGTGTGTGTGTGTTCCTCAGCAGTTGAGAATGGGCCTGTTTCTGTCCGGTCTGAACGGGAACACGGGGCTGTCAGAGTCGGCCTTCCCTCTGTGGGGACCCAGCGTAGCCACGGCCTGGAAGACAACACACACGGTTGTCAAAAGGTGCTTGCACACACACACGCACACACACACCCCAGCTCTGAATATCAACCGAGACATTTTTGCACACCTTCCTGATAGCTGTCCAGTCCTCCAGGATGTCCAGGTCAGGGAGCATGTAAACGATATACGGCCGTGAGTGGAGTTAAGGTGGTGCCACAGGGATGATTTCTGAATACAAGGACACATCCAGATACCAGCATCTGGGATTTATAGAAGCAGTATAAATACTAAGTAATATCTCGGCAGGGGACGGTATGGAAAATTCATGTCACATTATCCTGGCCAAAATAATTGTGATTCACGATATTGTCCCGATAATCACCAAAATACATACATATTCCTACTGTAATATTATTTATACTTAGAGTTAATCACGCCACATGTCACTGGAGCTTTCCTTTTCACTTGTACATATGCTCTTTCCTTTTTTTCTTGTTGTTTTTATTTGTTTATATATACTTTTGTGTTTTTGTGTTCTTGTTATGCACCGTATCACCAAGACAAATTCCTTGTATGTAAAAAACTACTTGGCCATAAATCTTATTCTGATTCTGATAAAATATGCGTAAAACTCTTCAGACGGCACTAAAACTTTTTCTCAAAATATTACAACTTTTATGAATCGAAATATACCGACTTTTTTTCTCGAAACATTACGATTGTTTTTCTCGAAACATTCCAACTTTTTCCCTGAAACATTCACTTTTTTCCTGAAACATGACATGAAACATTGCAACTGTTTTTCTCATAAAATTGTGATTTTTTTTTTTCCTGAAACATTGCGACTTTTTTCTTGAAACATTACGACTTTTTTCTCATAAAATTGTCTTTTTTTTTCTCTCGAAACTTTTGTCTCAAAACATTTTTAAGAAACAAATATTTGCATTGCACCACAGATGTCCTATCTGTAGTAAACTGCAGTCAATTCAAGAGGATATTCATGATATTCACGATTATCCCGATATTTTTGAGTTGTGAGTGTTTTTTATCACGATCCACGATAAAATCGATTATCGTCCCGTCCCTCGTGGCATTAATGGGAACAGTAACAGAGGTCTCAACAGCAGAAGGATATCAGACACCACTGAAGGTCGTCTCCTCTTCTTATCCGGACTTAAAGCATCTCTCCTCTTCTTCCTTCCTGATAACTCGTCGTTCCACAACTCTGATAGAGACACGGACAGATTCACATGTTTTGTATGTTCTCTGATTAAAATGTATTTAGTTGCACATGCATGACGTGACATAATGTAATGTCTGTGTGCCTCACCTGATGTAATGTCTATGCTGTGTCTGTCTTCCTCCAGTCTTCTAATTTTCTCCTCCAGTTCACTCTGTACTGTGTCAAACAGCAGCAGCTTCTCACTCTGCACACACACACACACACACACACACACACACACACACACACACACACACACACACACACACACACACAAAAGCAGACATATTATTAGAAAAAACAATCAGATCTGGCACACAAGCATCCGCATACACCACCGCCAACTACACAGATCAAATAACACTCACTTAAATTCGAATCAGATTCTGAATTCTTAATGATTCGTAGAGCCACGGTCACGAGTTTATCATTTTGTGATCTCAAGAAAACAAAAGGCCGATTTCTCGAGAGAACGAGATAATTTATAACGAGAAATCGGCCTTTTGTTTTCTTGAGATTATCCCGTGATCCTGAGAAAACAAAAGGCTGATTTCTTGAGATAATTCATCACGAGAAAATGACAACGATTATCCTGTGATCTCGAGAAAATGAAAGTTTTTTTATCATGATAAATTATCTCGAGAAATCCCCTCGAGAATCCACATGAATGAACCAGTTATCACGAGAAAACAATCTTTGTAATCTTGAGATCACGGGATAATCTGATAAATGATCTCGTCATCTCGAAAAATCAGCCTTCTGTTTTCTCAAGAATCGACATAAATTAAGCCGTTATCACAAGAAAAAAAGCAAGCTTTGTTATCTCTAGATAACAGCATTAAAAAAAATATTACAAGCATGTGTATGTGCGTGTGTGTGTGTGAGAGTGTGTGAGAGTGTGTGTGTGCATGTGTGTGTGTGTCTGACCTCCCAGTGCTGGCATGCTGCCTGGATCTCACACTCGTACTTGTTCTTCACAGAGTCCAGACACAACTCTCTGTAGATTCCTGACAAAGGCAGAGGGGAAATGCACAATACGAGAGCGAATGAGGACACCAGAGTGTGTGTAAGACTTCCTCCGTGAGTGCGTCTGTGTGTTGACGTTTACCTGCCACCTTGGTGCGGACCTGCATGTTCTCCAGCAGCACAGCCAGAGGCTCCAGATATTCTGCGGCCCGGCCGGCCTCCACCTCCGACAGCTTGCTGTTCACCTGACTGAGACGCTCACGGTACAGCCTGCACACAAACACAGGTGGAACTATGGCCAGAACAAATTCCTATCAATGAGTTTTTAATATTACATGTTTTTCAAAAGATTAACTTGACAAAAATCTGTTTCAGTCTCACTGGTCTTTGAGATCCGTGAACTGTTTCTCCAGGTTGGACATTTCATCCAGACACTCCATCCTCCTCCGCTCACAGTCCTCCTCATCCATTTCTGATAGACACAACACACACACACACACACACACACCTTTAGATTAGGTATTATGAAGTTGAGTCATGATGGAAGAAAGAAGTTGTCTCAGGTAAGGATGGGACAATAATCAGTTTTATTGTGGATTGCGATAAAAAACGCTCACAATAAGTTGATCGTGATGAATTTTCATTATCTGGATAATTGTGAATATCCTCCCAAATTAACTGCAGTTTACTACAGTGTCCTATCTGTGATGCAATAAAAGTATTTGTTTCTTTCAAAAAAAGTTGCAATGTTTTGAGAAAAAAGTCAGAATGTTTAAAGAAAAACAAATCACAATTTTATGAGCGAAAAAGTCGTAATGTTAAGAAAAAAAAGTTGGAATATTTCAAGAAAAAAGTTGCAGTGTTTCGAAAAAAAAAGTTGGCATGTTTCAAGAAAAAAGTGGTAAAGTTTTGAGAAAAAAGTTGCCATGTTTCGATTAAAAA